>OY856410.1:1488600455-1488842955 GCA_963693085.1 Alisma plantago-aquatica
GGTGTCATGCAGAGGTAGAGAAAAATAATGATGGGATCCTACGACATGCATCTGATTCCCCAAAGTGGAAGAAGATTGATTTATTGTACCCTAAATTTGGTGAAGAAGTCAAGAATATAAGACTTGGGATTTATACAAGTTGGATGAATCCATATGGCACATTGAGTAGCCAACATAGCACTTGGCTTGTTATGATTGTTATATACAATCTTCATCCCTATTTGTGTATGAAAAATAAGTGTGTCATGTTGTCATTTTTGATATCGGGCCTAAATAACCTAGCATTGATATCTATGTTTATCTTGAACCTCTTATTGATGACTTAAAGAAAATATAGGGAGAAGGTGTGATGAGCTATGATGCTTGGCATAGAGAGACATTTTGTTTGCATGCTATGTTGTTTTGTACCATTAATGACTTTCTAGCATATGGGAATTTGTTTGGATATAGTGTAAAAGGATCTAAAGCATGCCCAATATGTGAAGTGAATACTGATTCAATACGACTAAAACATGACAAAAAGACTATACAGCTTGGTCATCGAAGGTTTCTTCAAAAATTTCATCCTTATGAAAGGTTGCAGAAAGTGTTAAATGTATCAAATTAGGAACATAGTGCCCCTAAACCATATTAGGGAAGATTGTTTATGAAAGAGAGACATTTTTAATGCATTTGGTAAGAGATCACAATTACCATTCCCACATAGATTGAAAAATCTTTAGACAATAAGAGATCAATATTCTAGGATCTTCCTTATTGGAGTTATTTGGCAGGTAGGCATTCTATCGATGTCATGCATGTTGAGAAAAATGTCTATGATAGTGTTATTAGTACTCTATTGAATATACTAGGTAGGACTAAAGATGGCATCAAATCGAGATGGACCTACATGAAATGAGAATAAGGAATAATTAACAACAGAAGTTAGAAGTGATGGAAAAATATATTTACCTCCTACTTGATACATATTGTCCAGAAATGAGAAGAAAACTTTTTGTGAGTGCTTATTTAATGTTAAGGTACCAAAGGGAGACTCTTCCAATATCCATAGACTAGTATCAATGAAGGATATAAGGTTCATAGGTCTTAAATCTCATGATTATCACACTCTAATGCAAAAAATATTTCCTATGGTAATTCAATCTATACTGCTGAAGCATGTAAGGTTTACAATCACCAAACTTTATTTCTTCTTCAACACTCTATGTAGTAGAGTTATTGATCCTGAGAATCTTGATAAATTGTAAAGAGAAGTGGTTGTTACCCTATGCTAGCTTGAGATGTATTTTCCTCCTTCATTCTTTCATATCATGGTACATCTTGTTGTCCATCTGACTAGGGAAGTGAAAATATTTGGACCAGCTTTCTTGCATTGGATGTATCCTTTTGAAGGGCACATGAGTGTTTTTAAAGGTGATGTTCTAAACCATTATTGGCCTAAAGGAAGTATTATTGAGGGTTATGTGGCTAGATTGAAGGGCACATGAGTGTTTTTAAAGGTGATGTTCAAAACCGTTATTGGCCTAAAGGAAGTATTATTGAGGGTTATGTGGCTAGGAAGGTTATGAACTTTTGCAATGACTTTTTGAGTTGTAATGAAGCTCATGTAAATGACAAGAATATTGAGGACTATTTTGGAAAAGGGACTTAAGGAGCATGAGTGAAAGTATTCATTCGTGAGCTATGGGAACAAGCACACTTGTATATTTCATACAACATCAAAGAAGTGAGTAGTTATATCACTGAACATACCAATTTTAGTAAGACAAAATATCCTTGAGACAATTCAATGTGGTTTCCTAGAGAGTACAAGAAGACATTTATTAGGTGCTTTGAAGATAAAGTCTTATATCAACTATATCAAAAACCAAATAATGATGTTGAAAATATCAAATGCCTCTCGTTTAAACCAAAAATGAATGTTATGTCATATGAAGGGTTTGACATAAATGCATTTTCATATTACACAAAGCGTTAAGATGACAAGAGTGTAGTCCAAAATAGTGGGGTCACCCTTCCAGTGTCTTCGTTGTATTTTTCTAGTGCAAAGGATAAGAGTCCACGTGAAGCTAAATTGTCATATTACAGTGTCATTGAAGACATATGGGAGTTTGACTACACATATTTTAGAGTTTCAATCTTTAGGTGTAACTGGGTTGATAACACCAAATAAGTTGTAGTGGATGAATTGGGTTTCACATTAGTGAATCTTGAGAAGATTTGAGATAAGGGTGAACCATTCATAATGACATCACAGGAAGAGAAAGTATTTTATATCGATGATCCTACAAATGAAAAATGGTCAATTTTTCTTCATGGTAAAAGGTAGTTCATTACAGATATATAGATGAAGAAGAGTATTGTGACAAGTATGATGACTCCACTCCATTCTCAGTTGAGTTGCCAACAAGAAATATTGAAGTTTACACTGACTTATATATAAGTGGAGATCACACTGAGGAAATGTTAATTGATACAAGATCCAAATATTAGAGGCGTGCTTTTATTTTTTTAATGTTAGATAAGCATTTTACATTATTTATCACTTATATTTTAATGTTTGACTATTTTTGATATGACATTATTTCATATGGTGTCTGACCATGAGTTTGATGATCGTGATGATGATTACCGTGAGGATGAGCACCCTGACAATGTGCACCGTGAGGATGAGCACCCTGACACTATTGTACGTTGTATTGTTTTATTACATATATGTGCATTTTATAATGACTATCCTGTAGTATTGCTTTATCACATTTATAAGTTATATCTTTTTATGACATGTATGCTTTTTGTCAATTTTAGCTAGATGATGTGCACCCTGAGGATCTTGCTAAGCTTGATGTCCAACATCATAAGAGTGCAACAATATGAGGCATCATCGTGTTGAACAAGTTACTAGAGCAAAGGGGTAACGGACCGAAGTTGTCCATTGAGTTTGATAATCAAGAAAATCATATTGGGAAGGACCGTAGTTCTTTTTTGTCATATCTAGGGGTTTTGACCCATAGAAAAATGGATGTAAATGTAGAATCTTAGCATAAAGTTTATCCAAGAAAGAAAAACATAATATGGAAGGAATTATGTGTGAGATATTATTATTTACAATTTCTAAAGCTTTTATAATTCTATTTTTATAAATATTATATTAAGTATACAAACTTTTATAGAGAATATTTGACCTGGATGAAAAACTACATCATAAAAAGGTGATGCAACATTATGGCAGGGTACAAAGGAGTTTTGATACAAATCTATCTAGAGAATACATACGAAACACTGAGAAGAAGAAGAAGAAGTCAGCCACTAAGCAATGGAACTATCTTGACCCAAAGGTTTGGGAGGTGTTTGTTTCTAAGAGACAAATCGATGAATTCAAGGTATTAAGCCCCACTCCTCATTTTGAATTCATTGTATTACATATTTAACATATGGTTTGGACTAACTAGTCTATAAGCAATGCTCAAAGAGAAAGGCGTACAAAGAATATGCACAACCACACAATGTCTTCAGATGACTATGCAAATCTTTACAAAACCTACAGTAGGTGTCTTTTTCTCAATAGCCTACTCATGGGACAGTTGAGTCCTCTACTACTCCCGCACCTACCCATGCACCTCTACATCGCCATGATCTATGGATATCTGGGAGGTAAACCAAATGTGGACAAATACCCAACCCCACAACTACTGAAGCGGTTGTAAAAATAGTAAAATTCAACTCTTGGAGCAATTAGTATAGATGATTGTTATGTTTTACTTACCAATTACCATTGATGATGATTAGTGAGAGCTCCACAAGTAAAGGGAACAAGGCAAGTTCATCCCTAAGGGAACAAGGGATAAATTGCTTGTTTCTCTAGGTAACCAAGAGCATCTTGGGTGTGTTAGGGTTTTTGGCATTGGTATCAGTATAAGAGCCACCTTTAGGCCATCAGAACATAAGCACAAATCTATCTAGAAAGGGGGATCCTCAGAAGAAAAGGTACAATAGTTGATTGCAAAGGGTATAGAGGTACCAATGAGAAAATTTCATTCTTTTCAATTGGCTCCTCGGACAGTACATGTGGTGCCTCGCTCTTCATATGAGGTGGACCACCCCCCACAACAGAGGTGGTTGGGAGTAATCCCATTGACCTACCACCTCAAATGCTCGTTGTAATTATTTTTATGACATAGTAGTCTTTCATAATGATTTGCATAATATGTTTGAGTTTATCTATATATTATAACACTCTATGCAAATTTGTAGGGGTTGAGTCCATGCCATCTTTAATTAGATGGATATGTCATTGCACTAGGAGAGGCTTACTGATGCCTTGAAGGTGACATGATTCATGGTGCTCTATTGCTCACTAATGTGATTCACGTGACGTCGAAGCTTGTTTGTGATGATTGGAAGCAGACTACACTGTCATATGACCACCCCGAGCTTGAGATGATAGGTGATGCAGAAGCTGGCGTGGTTGCGTGGCCCAAAGGGCGAGTTGTCTATACTGATGTATGCTAAATTTACATTGTGTTTGTATTTATATATACATGATAATTGATATGAGATTATATATATGTAGCACACAGTGCCTAAGAAACCCCCTACAACTCGTCCTCCACCTCCACCTCCTCCTCAATCACCTCGTTGTCTTGCGCAAGACCTATTTGGCTTGCTAGGCCCTCACTGTAGGGGTATGGTAGTATGGATAGGAAACTTTGAAGAAGGGACACCTATGATGGTCTATATTAAGGAAGACATTGTAGGTCAAGATCATGATACTAGTATATTTTTGTAAGATGTATATGAGGTGTTTACTTATCTTTGGTTGAATACATCTATGATAGAACGTTGGATATGGTGAGATATTATATAGCTAAATAGCTCGTTATGTATGTTGATATGTTTTTTACATATTAATGCATACATGATATACATTTTGCAGCCACTTACATAGGGTCTGTATAGAGTTCACACTGTCCCATGTGGCATTTCTAGTTTCATCATTGATTAGTCGTGTACTTAAAGAACCTACATATGTTACTGAATATTTCTCTACCGCATTTAAATATTTGATAAAGAGAAAAAAGTGTGATAATAGCTCCATATAATATTGAGTAAGTTTACTTACTTTGCTTATAATTTTGACTGAAGAATAATATTTCATTGCAGATTTTGAGTTTTATTTTGTTTGCCTTCTTTTCACTCAGGGCTAAACATTGGGTGATGTTAGTTATTGTCCCTACAACACTAGTTGTGTATTATCTAGATCCTTAGAGTGATGAAGTAGACATTGGGGAACACAAATTGACAAAGGCATTACACATGTGAGTAAATTTTTTACATATATCGATTAACATATATTATTACATGACTATACTAATGCAATTCAATGTCTTACATTAACGTTTAGGGCTATAAAATATTTCAAAAAGGCTGGAGGAAAGGTGGACAAGAAAGAAAAAAATGAGAATTTGGTAGAATGTTAATGTAGCTTTCTGACTCCAATGCATATTTATGCCAACTATGCTTACTTTTATTAATTAACTTTTTGTATGTTTAAATTTATAGTACTCTATACAAGACAATGGTTGGGCATGTGGATATTCCGTGATGCGGTACACGGACATGATTGTTAGATATGGAGTATTAGACATCAACTGCATATAAAATGTAATCTATATATATAGTTGTTTTCATCATAAGTTAATAGTCTCATTTGATAATATGAAAATATCAAACTTTTTAATTATATATGTCATTCTCTTTGTAGGTGTTTGAAACAAAAAAAAAACCCTTTATGAAAGAACATCTAGATGAGATACGATAATAATGGGAACAAGCCTTCGTTAAGGATGTAACCTTTGAATTTGATTGGGATAAAGATTGAGTTTTCTAAACTTTGATGTAATTATTTCTATATGCATGTAGTGCGTATGACTTCTTGCAACTTTAAATTTAATGTGAGTAAATTATTGGTTCATATGTGTATAATGAATATATACATGTGTGTGATCGTGAAGATGAATGAACACAATGAGAATAGTGTTTCTACTTGTCATGAGAATGGAATTGATGCATATGTGAACAAAGTATCATGTGTGTGAATGAATGTTAACATGAATGAATAGAATTATGTTTGCACACATGATGAGAATGGAATAGGAGAATGGATCTTGTATGTGGGTGGATTATGTTTGTTATTGCACGTTTTGTAGGTTTATTGGCCTATTGTTAAGTTGAACTCACATAACGGTGTTAACCTAAAGTTCAGAACTACAATTCTGAACTATATGTTCTACATCCTACTGACCATCCAGATAGTAGGTCTGTATACCTACTATTTAAAAAAATAGTGGTTGGTTGTTCCAAAACAACCGACAGGTAAGGTCTTTGTCGTCAGTTTGGGTGTAAAACCAACATTATAGGGCTAAACCAAAATGGTTGTGCCTGACAGCATGACCATTCTGGGCAGCACGGACACAGTCATTGGTTTTTGTGAAGAGACCATCACTGTATATATCTTAATTGTCAATTTTAAGTGGCGTGATCGACAACTATGATGCATAATAGGTGTCGATTCTACTTTCAACTAACAACAAAGAAACCTTTTTCCTTTACAAATGTGGCCTAGTATGGACAAACGGCATTGATGATTGCTCTATAACCGATGACTAAGGCTCTTACGTGTATAGGTTCCTTTTATCATAGCAACTGAGGTTGGATCTCCGTTGTTAGTTTGTACATCTCTCTAGTGTGTGAGTAGTAGGCAGCTCGAGTGTTTATTGTGTTGGGATATGTCTAAAGTAGCCATGCATAGGAAGGTTCTCTCATTAGTACAAACAAAATATTGCAAAATCATTACTTTAAATAGAAATATACACTTTATCAAATGGTAGATCCAAGAGACCTAAGTCAACCTACATTGTAATGTAAAACATCAAAGTGATGCTTAAAATGTAGAGTTGCTAATATCATTGTTTAATTTATATTAGGTGTTGGACAACTTAACTGGTTAGGAGAATGTTTTCTAGTTGAATCAAGGATAAAAGGCATGTTGTTATTCTTAGTTTATTCATTTGGGTATTCATTATTCCCATTATTTACTCTTTGTATAAATGCATATTCCTACTTTTACTATGGTTTTCCTCTCTCTCTCTCTCTCTAAGACCTTTTGGTACATTCTTGAACTTGGAGTACCTTATATTATTTAGATAATTCCAATTTACATATTGATCCATAATTCATGTTTTGGAGTGTTTTCCCTAGTATATCATCTTCCTATGAATTCGATATGCACATTCACTTTTGTGTATTCCCAAGTAAACCCTTAGATATTATCGTTCTCCTTGACATGCTTTTCATATTTTCCATGAGTGATAAAAATCAAGACTTCCTTTTTAAGGGGTCTAAGTTCTCCTAAAACCCTAACTCACGACATTGGATAATATTTTCCTTTAGGGCACATAATTATGTTTAGTGATGACTTTGATGGATCCTTTCTGATTTGTGGTCATATTGTGGCTCGTTTGTTTTGGTTGTCTTCTAATGAGATGTTGACTACATTATTTGATTATTTGTTGTGATTCAATGTTTTATGTATGTTTAACTAGTGGTTTCTAGCATAAAGTAATATTATAGTTTTATAAATATTTGGGGTTAGGTTTTGTGATCAATATTTAATTTGTGTCCATGTTATGGTAAGAAGTTGGTTTTGTGCCTCTGTGGGAGTAGTTGGCTACAATTATAATATATTAGTAGAGAAGAATGATAAATTTTAGCATATTTAATGATCATATATCACTAATAGAATTAAAAGACTTAAAATCATTTTCTAAGGCTTATCAATGGTTGTAAGATGTAACATAATAAAACATATATAGTGAAAACAATACATATGAACTTCAATTTTTTCTAATCTGAAAGAATTTTTAGGGTTTTCAATTTTCTAGTTTATGTATTACATTTCAAAAAGTTAATTAAAAACCTCCAACATAGAGACCCTTGCTAGAAACCCAAGATAGTTTACTATGCTAGCGACCCATGCTAATGACCCAAGCTAGTGGCCCATGATAGAGACACTAGCTAGTAGGAAACACCCTAGTGCCTATGTTGCACTCCTGAGATGATATAAGCCCAATGTTTCACTCTGAAAGCCCTTCTTAGTGACTAAGGTTAGACTCCCATGACCATCCTTTTGTTTTTAACATTTAACCAATGACTAATCTCATAATATTTTATTAAATTATTACTCAAACTTTTGTCATTTTAAGATCAGATGAATTAAGATGAGAAGTAGTAGCACATTTTATCCCTATAGAAGGGGTGGCTCCTAGGTTTGGTTACATACTATATAGAACTAATCCATTTCTTAACAAATTCTTCCATAGATAAATTACAAAGTTAGGAATAGCCACTGTAACATGGTTTCATTAGAATTTATTTCCATAACATATGAAATCCTGATCCACAATTTTATTGACACTTAAACATAATCACAAAATTGCTTGTCTCTCATACTAAATGTGGGGGGTCTGTTATAAAGAATTGATAACCTTTTCTATTCTCAAATATTAGTATGAGACATAAATTTCATTAAAAGAAATTTATGCTAGTTCATTCATCCCTCATTTACTTAGTTTTATCAAGAAAAGTTGAATTCAGATACCTTTTGGTGAGGTGTAATCATACTAAACTAATCAAACTATGATTAAAGGATGACTAGTATATATAAAATATAGGGAATGTTCAAATGGTATTCATAATATAGAAACAATAGAAAGATATGGATTTTCAAAGTATTCATTATTTTTAACATGTAATCCTAAAGCTATTATATTTCCATATAAATGAAATTTATTTGTAGTTAGATTAAGACTTAGAATGTATAAATATCTTAGGATGGATTAATCCACTCTCCTTGGGCGAAGAATGTGATTTGATATCTCAAGGATAAAGGATCAAGGATCCCATCTCCAAAAACTTCACCATTCTTGCATACAACTTCTCTATTTAGATCAAAGAAGAAGATAAGGAGGGATTTTGAAGATGAATTGGTTTTTCACATATGTTACAGGATATATAGGAAAGAAAGAAGATCATTAAATGAGAATCATAGAATAAACTTACCAAGACTCACTTTGATCTAGTTTGTGTGACTAACCTCAGCTGCCATTCAAAGGAGGAGCCAGTCAGATTTTGAAGGGTGGGTCACAATTACAAATAAATCTAATCATTTATTTAAATTTATGACAAAATCAAATAACTTTATTGTTTGTCAATTAATACCTAAAGCACACTCAAACTAATAATACTTTGATACACAAATGCACTAGAAAATGAAAAGCATAATCTACTTCAATGCAAAAAAATCTTTGAGTTCTCATCTTGTGGAATCTTTCCACTATTATTTATTATAAATGGTGTCAAATATTTATTCTTCAATATATACAACTATTGAATCATTGAGCCACTTACCATTCATTTGGTTACGTGGATAATTTTTAATAATATTAATGATATAGAATGATCTTTCCATTGTCATTGTTGTCACTGGTAATATCAATGTTAATTTTGTTAACTTATGTACATCTGCATAGACTTTATATTTTCCACAAAAACCCATCTTTTCTACAAGTTTAGACATTCCTTTGATTCTAAAAAATTTATCATCGATATCAAATCCATAACAAATGTGTCAAGCTGATTTTGAAGATAACATGGTTAAATAGAAGAAAATTCTTTTGGATATAATTTGGCCATTTCCATCAACCTTTATGTATCAAATGCTTAAAAAAGTTCACTTTGATTCAAAAATGCAAATATTAGCATAATAATAATGCAAAAATCAAAAGATTCAACTCTTCTACGTGGACAACCTCTACCAACCTATAATGCCTCTCTGTTTGGATACTTATGTGATTCCTTTTACAAGATGATGAGACTCGTGCATGCAATACATTAATCACTATTCTATTTAGTTTATGAAGGTTATTACATAGACTATATTATAGTGATATTAATCAACTTAAAAACTATACAAGAATGTACCTATTGCTTGAATTGATGAAAACCTCAATAGTTCTTATCAATCATCAATTGCCAACTGATAAGGAACAAGAACGACTGGATGAAATACTAATGATTATTTGTCATTGGTAACAATGGCCACAAGATCATGATACAAAAAACATCATATGTATTTGGCTCTAGGAATACAACAATCTATAGATTATGGTGATTGACAAATAGTAAACTTTTAAACTCATATTATCATTGAAAAGATAATTTTCAATATGATAAGTGTTGATACAACCACAAGATTATAGTTACGTTCACAATATATATAAATATATATATATATATCCTTATTTATATTTTAATCATATTCAGGACTCACTATGTGCACCTCAAATCACATTAAAGAAATTTATTTGCTTCCTAATCTAGTGTGTGATGCACTTTGTCATGTACGTATTATAGAGAAAATGCACTTCTGATGAACTTCATAGAACATGTTTTTTTACTAAATAGACGTGGGTGGTCAAGTCAATAACTAATATTTTAGATTGTATATTGACGAAGTTATTTCTGAATTACTTTTTTTGAGTCAATTGCTTGAAAAATATCTTACTAATATGCATTTAATGCACTTTTTCATGGACATTTTGTGAAAATTGAATAAAATAAGTATTCCGATCAATCATCATCATCATCATCTAAGCCTCAATCTCAACTATGTTGGGGTCGGTTACATGGATCCTTCGTTTCCATTCAGCTCTATCATGGGCCATATTCTGATTGAGATGTCGAGATTCAAAATCTCTCTTAATAAGTGCATCCCATGTTAATTTAGGCCTTCCTCTTCTTCTATTTATAGTGTTTGGCTCAATAGCATTGCTTCGTATAGGCGCACTAGTAGGTCTGCGTTGCACATGTTCGTACCATCTGATTCGGCCCTCACGCAACTTGTCCTCAATGCTCGCCACCCCCACTTTATTCCTGATATAGTCATTTCTCAATACGATCTTTTCTTATATTCTGATCAATGCAACTTAATTTTTTTAAAATTAATGCATACTAAATGGAGTGCATTTTCGAATTAATTTTTTTAATCAATTATTTAGAGTATTGTCTGGTCAAAGTTTAACTATAGAATTTTATTATGGCATTGAGATGGAACATTTACCACTACTATTTAGAAGCAGACAAAAACTTTGAATTTGAAGAGAGCATTTACTACTACTATTTCGAAGAAAAAAATCAAGAGTTGAGGGGGGCAGTAACATCCTCCCTCCACTAATGTTGTCATTATCTTGTGCCTGCTGCTTCCCTATATCTACATTGTTATTTATAGATATTTCTTCTCTTGTGCGAACAACTACTTCTTATGCTTATATGTTTTAGATGTCACCAATTCTTGGATGGCAGTACCTAACTTTAAGTGGTGATATTATTTTTAGACTTCGCATTCATGCAATGCACGATAACCTTTTGTATGTTTGTGATCACTTCTACTGGCAAAACACCGTGCTGCTTGTTCAATACAAGAGCATTGGTTTCTCTATGTAACGTTGCTTCTGGATGATCCGATCTGCTGGATGTTATGACTCGTTTTATTTCTTGTTCTCTTATTCTGTCTGCTCTTGCATTTTTGGTTTGGATACGTTGCCTTAGCTGAAATTAACACTTCAATACTAAGAGCAAATTGCCTGACGTTCGATATAAATTTCCAGCGCTCATGTGCTAGCAGTGATATTTTTTTATAAAATTGCAGAACTACTTTAGATTCTGTATGAGTTATTTAACAATGGCATGTACAGCAGAAATTGGAAAGAAAATAAAACGAGATGATGGATGGTACGCATAGTGCTCAGTTGACACCTTTGACGAGTTATGATATGTGATTGAGTGACAACTTGTGTTGCTAAACCGCACATAAGGATCATCGATCATCAACATGTGCCTTCGTCGGAACTCCATTCAAGGTCATGCTTAACATGAGAGAATGCATAGGCCTAGATTCTGGATGACTTTGGGCCTTAAATTTGACCTATGGCCCAACTGCCCACTTGAATCTGGTTACCGGCAACCTAACATGACCAGCCTGGATGTTCATTCGAACTCCCCAACGCCGAATATAACAACTGGTGTGCAGTGTTTTGCTTCTAGCAATCCTGCATCTCGCCTTATAATCAGATTCCGCCATGTAATGTTGCAGCAACGGTATGTTATTTTCTATCTCGGGCAGCATTTTATCGCGGTAACTAAAATAATGATAAACTGTTATTGTATTTTTCTATTGATTTAAACTGTAGCGACACTCCAATCTGACAATTTTTCTCATCGTGTCGGTGACTCGGGTATGGAGCGTCAGTCAACGATAAAACTGGCACGCAGCATTAGTTTCACTGCTAACTAGAGTTCGGCGTAAGAGATGGTCGATGGGAGCGGTTTCACTTCAGACGAATTATTATGAATTATATTGTTATTTTAATAAGACACTCGTGCTAGAGCATAAAAAAGCTATGACGCAATCTTGTCACTTATAGTTAAATTATAAAATACAAAGTGTTCGGTGTATATTTCATTAATGCTACATTGAAGGTCGTAGGAAGTTGTATGTAATTTTTGTCTTTTATTTTTTCAGATATATCAAACAACTTCGAATGGTTGAATGCATATCGTTCTTTAAATTACTAATTGTGATTTGTGTATTCTGATAAAATTATATCATCAGTTTCTGTGGGAGAAGTACGTAGGTAAGAATCAGCAGGTGGACGAACATTCTACTACAGCATCACATTTCCTTCCAACTCTTTTCATTATCTGCTAGGGAAAGTCATCCACCCGACGGGCACTTCCATAGGCCCATGGCCGCTAGGGAAAGTCATCCATCACGTGAACGGGTTCGATTCAGCCGATCTGTCATCCTATTTGAAAATTGAAAAGATTTTGGAGGCAAGAATCACCGGGCATCGTAGAGCATCTTCTTTCCTTTTCCCAGTGTCTGGCTGTCTGCCTCGCTTTATCGCATTGCTGCGGGAAAAGATTAAAAGCGTTGCACACCTTTATCAACTTCAGCCTAGGAATGATCGTGGCTGCTGCATTAGTCTAAACCAGCCTGCGGTTCAAAAACCGCCGTGCAAGTGATGTGTTAGTGGAAACTTGTTAAAGTGGTTGGTTTTATAAACTCCTGGCATCTAAGTTGTTAAAATTGTTAAAGTTCGCTCTCTGAAAGCTCTACTTGATAGCCGACATCTTGTTTGTGCCGCAGTCGCGTCATCTTCAAGCTTTGTCTTGAGAGAGATAAGACCGTGAGCGTAAGATGGTGCTTTGGCTGTGGGTGAGAAATGTTGTTAATATTATGTTAATGTCGTTACATGCAACAGCAGCACATGCAATTTAATTAACAAGTTCAGGCATATCCAAATAAGAAACGAAGATCAAACAGGGCAGGAGAACATAAATAAACAGAGTCAGAATTCGCAAACCAGATTGTTCGTTGAGAAACGAACGTATTACTTAAAGAAATCAGAGTCCGGCAATCCTTGCGGATAGGAACCGTTCTCCAACCGCAGAAATTAACCTTCGCCTGACAGTTGTGTCTCGGTGACGGGAAGGAGGAAATCGCGCTTCGCACAGGAGAAGAAACTCCACGAAACGGCTCGGTAATGAAGGTAGTCTCTCTCTGAATTAGGGCTCTCAAAACACACGTGAAACGGCGGCTGAAGTTCGTAAACTGTGTGTTTAACTCTAATGTCTGGAGGAGTATATATAGCTAAGCATGTCCTGAATTCCCAATCCCATTAAGACGCAAACATTCGGTCGCTCATGTACAAAACGGAATAATCTGTGAGCCAAATACTTCCAAATAGGATTAATAAATCTCGTTAGGAAAGACATAATTAATTTCACAATTAATTAAAATTTGTAGTTATGTCCTTGTGTAAATAGAAGACGGAAGACAATTCCCACAAGCCATAAGCCACAAGCGACAAGCCCGAGCCCGAGCCCGTGCCTGGCCAGGCCAGGCCAGACGAGGCGAGGCGAGGCGTGGCGGGGCGCGCGTCTGCGTGCGTGCGTTGTGGTGTGGTAACCCCACCTATCAAAGAGGTGAGCATACCCTCCTCCTAGGATCCCTTGGACACTAGTGCCTCATGTGATCCTACATATAAGGACCACAAAAGTTCTAGGAGTGAGAAATGTGCGACTAAAGCTCTTCTCTTTTTACACAAGATACAAAACTACATTTCCTCCATGTACTAGATGCACTGCATTGGGCTTAACCCATGCTATATACATGGCTGCTACAGCCATATATCTAACAATCCCCCACAAAGTCCAATGTGTAGTGTGCTCTACCATTCAGTCATCCATATTGTTCTTTCAGCAGATACCTTTCGGTTTGAATCTACCTGAGTTATCCAACTGTGACCCCCACAGGAACTAGGTGAACAAAAGTCTTGAAGCTAAACCTTGGATACATGAGTATAGGTTCGTAACAACACAATAAAGAAATGGTAGAAAAGAAAATAATGCATTAAGACCATGCATACAAAATTCTATATCATGATTGATAATAGAGAACAACTCAATTCTCCTGTTGCGGCTTACACAACATCAATCACTTAGTTGGAGTCTCCAAAGATGTACTGCTAACATCCTGTCCTAAGACTTGAAACCATTCAGAGACTAATCTCTTACTAACTTGCAGTCATGACACTAACAGGTTTCCAGGAGATAGACACACAGATGCTAGAAGCATCAAAGAAGGTTACATAGTGTCATCCAATTCGCCCGACAGCTTGTTATTACCACATTGAACCCAGTTTGTGGGATTTCCACTCTGTTGGGTTGGGTTGCTACTATCTGCGAATAATGAGGGGTTTCAGTCCCATCCCCAACCTGGATTTTCCCACTAAGGCTAAAGCAAGACCTTTAGTGAATGGATCAACTGTATTATCTTTGATACTGACGTAGTCCACAGCCACAACCCCATTAGACACTAACTCCCTTACAGACTTGAATCTGACTTGGATGTGTCTACAATGTTTTTTATTGTACTTGGAACTCTTTATCTTAGCAATAGTTGTAGTGCGGTCACAATGAACTAAAATTGCAGGAAGCGGCTTCTTTACCATAGGTAAACTAGACATAAGTACATGTAGCCATTCAGCTTCCAATCTAGTTTCATCTAAAGCACACAACTCTGCCTCAAAAGTGAACCATGACAATATGGTATGTTTCTTAGACCTCCAGAAAATAGCTCCTCCTCCCAATAGGAAAACATATCCTGAGACACCATTACTCCCAGAGTTTACAGCAATCTAGCTTGCATCACTATATCCTTCGACTACAGAAGGATGTTTACCATAATGCAGCCCAAGGGAATAAGTTCCCTTGATAAACCTTAGAACCCTATCAAGAGTTTCCCCGTGGGTCTTGTCAGGACAACTGGTGTATCTACTCAACTTGCTCACCGCAAATGCAATGTCTGGACGTGTGCAGTTCATAAGATACATCAGACTTCCGATAATCTGAGAGTATCGTAATTGAGACATTGGAACTCTAGTCTCATTCTTGAACAAAGGCTTAGATGAATCGTATGGAGTCTTAACATATTTACGTGATGTGTACTCAAACCTCTCCAGTATATTCTCAACATAGTGAGACTGAGAGAGAGTTATACCATCAGTAGACCTTGTGATTTTAAGCCCTAAAATCACATCAGCGACACCCATATCCTTCATCTCAAACTTGCTACACAAGAATGACTTTGTCTCACTTACTACTTTCATATCGGAACCAAAAAGCAGAATATCATCAACATATAAGCATAACATAATGAATCATTCATTGACAATTTTACAGTAGAGACACTTATCAAATTCATTAGAAATAAAGCCAAATGGTGATATCACAAAATCAAACTTCTCATGCCATTGCTTAGGGGCTTGTTTCAAACCATATAATGATTTAACAAGTTTACAAACTTTGGTCTCATTCCCACGACCCACAAATCCCTTAGGTTGTTCCATATAAATCTCTTCCTGAAGATCACTATGTAAGAATGCGGTCTTCACATCCATCTGATAGATACAGAGATTATAAATGGAAGCCAATGCTATAAGCACTCGGATGGTGGTCATACGAGAAACTGGGGAATAGGTATCAAAATAATTGATTCCATCTCTCTGTGTGTAACCCTTAGCAACTAACCTATCCTTATACTTATTGATTATCCCCTCTACATTAAGTTTCTTCTTAAAGATCCATTTGCATCCAACTACAGAACAACCAGGAGGCAAATCCACCAATTCCCAAGTTCCATTTGAAAGAATTTATTGGATTTCTTCATTAACAGCCTCTTTCCAAAACATAGCTTCTGAAGAATCAATAGCTTGTTTGAATGTCACATGATCATCCTCAATATTATAGGTGAGAAACTCACTTCCAAAATCTTTGGATGTCCTGGGCCGTTTACTTCTCCTTGGTTCAACCATTTCTTTAGAATCATCAAATTCAGAAATAGCTCATTCTGAGTCATCCCCCACATTTTTCATCCTTTCCACATGCTCGGGAATGGAACTTGTGGTGAATGAATCTTCTTGAGAAACTTCATTGGGCACACCAGATTTCATAGAAAATACATCCTCAAAGAATGTTGTATCACGTAATTCCACAATTATATTGACCTCAATGCCAGAGATATCTGATTTTACAATCAAGAATCTATAAGCATAGCTTGTCTCTACATACCCCAAGAATATGGCATCAACTGTTTTCGGTCCCAATTTCTTCCTTTTGTGTTCAGGAACAAGTACCTTAGCAAGGCATCCCCACACTCGAAGATATTTGAGACTCGGTTTCCTCCCTCTCCACAACTCAAATGGACTACTCTCTGAATGCTTATGGGGAACCCTATTCAGAATATGGCAAGATGTATTCAAAGCTTCACCCCACATAAAGTTGGGTAATCCAGATGTTTAGAGCAAGGTATTTACCATATCTATTAAGGTTCGATTTTTACATTCAGCTACCCAATTTGATTGTGGTGAATAAGAAACAGTGACCTCATGAACTATACCATGTAATTGGAAAAATTCTAAAAACAAGTTCGAGGTATACTCTCCTCTCCTATCAGACCTTAATCGCTTATGCACTTTACTGGTTTGAGTTTCGGCTTCTTTCTTATAAATTTTAAATGTATCCAATGTTGTGTCTTTACTTTTCAGCAAATAAACATAGCAGTATCTACTACAATCGTCAATAAAAGTTATAAAATAACGCTTTTGATCCCTTGTAGCAACACCATTAAATTAACAAATATATGTATGCACTAAATCCAAAATTTTTGAATCCCTATTCACATAATGAAAGGGTTTCCTAAGTAATTTAGCTTGCACACATATTTTACATTTATTGTTGCTAATTTTTTATTTAGGGATTAAATTCAGATTCATCATACACTTCATGGAACCAACATTTATATGTCCAAAACGTGAATGTCATACATCAGATGAAACAAGATTCAAGCAATCAAAACTTTTATCATTCAAATTAAAAATGGAATTTGAAACAAGTTCAACAAGAATCTTAAACAAGTTCTCCACATCACATAAGTACCCTTTGCCAAAAAATAAAGAATCTTGAAAATGATTAATAATAGCTTTATTACATTTGCAATCTATACGAAAATCATCTCTAACTAAAATTGTGCCACTAATAATATTGTGTCGTATTGATGGAATATGTCTGACTCTGTGAAGTGTTAGAACCTTTCTCGAAGGAAACTTCAAGTCCACCCGTCCTTCGCCCTTGACTTCTATAGTGCAGAATCACCCAAAGTCACTTATCGACCTTTGGAGGCCTGGTAAGACACAAACATGGACTTGTCAGTACAAATATGTACATTAGCCCCAGTGTCAATTATCCAATATAGTGGTTCAAAAATAGAAAGAACTTCAGGTTTTATAGATACGTACCCATCATTGAGATTCAAGGATGCAGTCATCATGTTGACCACATCCTCCTCAGTTGCAGATACGGAAACTTTCTTCAATTTTTTTGAAGGACAATCCTTGTTCCAGTGGCCAACATGTCCACAAGTCCAACAAGGTTTGCTCTTTGATTTCTTTTGGATCTTTCCTTTGGGTTTTAGTGAGTTCTTTGATTTCTTATCTTTGTTCTTAACAGTGGTTAAATTGATAGTAGCATTAACATCTGTGGACACCTTGACAGTCTTCTCTTTTATGTGCTCTTCCTGAATATTGATATAGATTATTAGATCGTTCATTGACATATCTCCCTTGCGGTGCTTAAGAGACATGCCAAACGACTCCCAAGACTTTGGAAATTTCTCAATAATAGACATAGCAACAAACTTTTCCAGAAGAACCATGTCGGCATCAGCGAGCTCTTGCACCAAGAGTTGAAAATCGTGTGTCTGATCAGATACAGACTTACCCTCACTCATATGAAACTTAAGAAATTTTGAAACACAATATTTTTCAGTTCCCTGATTTTTAGTATTGTACTTCTTTTATAATGCCCCCCACAGAACCTTAGATGTAGTGACAGACGGTTTGGAATATGAATCATACAGTTTGTTATTCAGAGCAAATAGAATCAGACCCCTACACGTTTTCTCACCCTTCTTCTAGGTTGCAATTAAACTAGCATTTTCAGAGACTTTTTCATCAAGTTTAGGTTCGTCTTCCTCTAAATATTGATCATACCCTACCATGTTAAGCCATATAGCCATCCTACTCTATCAACGCGCAAAATTAGTTCTACTAAATTTTTTGGGCATACTGGAAGTGTCATTTTTTATGCCAGAATCTTGACCAACCATTGTTAATTAACGACAGAAAAGCTAATTTCTTTAAGACTGTTGTTAATATTATGTTAATGTTGTTACATGCAACTGCAGCAGGTTTAATTTAATTAACAAGTTCAGGTAGATCCAAGTAAGAAATGAAGATCAAACAGAGCAGGAGAACAGAAATAAATAGAGTCAGAATTCGCAAACCAGATCATTCGTTGAGAAATGAATGTGTTACTTAAAGAAATCAGTGCTCGGAAATCCTTGCGGATAGGCATCGTTCTCCCAGACTCGATCTGGTACGAACGTGGAACAGACACGTCTCACTCGCGCTCGACGTCATCTCATTTCACCACCACCAGTGCAGCACAACAACTGCAGGAACCTCCGTCTGACAGCTGCGTCTCGGTGACGGGAAGGAGGAAGTTGCGCTTCGCACAGGAGAAGAACTCCACGAAATGGCTCGGGAACGAAGGCAGTCGCTCTTTAGATTAGGGATCTCAAAACACACGTGAAACGGCGGCTGAAGTTCGTAAACTATGTGTTTAACCCTATTGTCTGGAGGAGTATATATAGCCACGCACGTCCCGAATTCCCAATCTCATTAAGACGCAAACACTCGGTCGCTCAAAACGGAATAATCTGTGAGCCACAAGCCCGAGCCTGAGCCCGGTCAGGCGTGGTGTGCGTTGTGCATGTACACGTGTGTTGTGATGTGATAACCCCACCTACCAAGGAGGTGAGCATACCCTCCTCCTATGACCCCTTGGATACTAGTGCCCCATGTAATCCTCCATATAAGGACCACAAAAGTTCTAAGAGTGAGCAATGTGGGACTAAATCTCTTCTCTTTTTACACAAGACACAAAACTATATTTCCTCCATGTACTAGCTGCACTACATTGGGTTTAACACATGCTATAAGCATGGCTGCTACAGCCATATATCTAACAAGAAACTGGATTAGGGTGACGTTGGTTTTATTTTGCGCTAACGTCTAGCAAGATCAAACGTTATGGTTTTGGTATTTTTTGTAAAGAAAGACTTGCATATCATATTTCATATGGATGCTTGCTTTTGAAACACTTCAGAAGCATATAAGAAGTGTCATGCACATGCGCAGTACAAGCACATGCACAATGGGTCAAACATAAAGGGCACTCGCACTGTATGTGCATGCGCATTGGATATAACAAGACTAGTTACAATACTTACACACATGTTTTGTCCACTAAACTGGTTCCTGCTTATATTACATCAACAGTAAACTAACTCTCCCCATTCATGCACAAAGAGCAGTGCGCATGTTCACATCAGCGGATACCGGATAGTAACTTACTATGGTAAGTGTCACACCCCTTAATTCACTAAGGTGCGCGGCAGTGAGGTTTGCCTTCCCTCACTTCAGCCTTCACTCGATTTCCTCTAAGGGACTTTGAGAAATTCACACTAAGGAAGAGATAGAGCAATCACAAGGAACAAGAAGTAGTTGCCGGAGACTTCTCTTTCACTATGGCACTCTCAACGTGCTGTACAAAACTTTTACAAGGCCTTGCACAACTCGAGTCGATCCAATCCTCAATTGGATTCACTTAACTCCCCGTGAGTTCTGTCCCTGACTCGGTTGGCTAAGTCCCTATTTATACAAGCACTGCACTAGGTAGTTACAAAGATAGAGGGGCGCGAGCGGTTTCCAACAAGACCCGTCGCGTCCCTTAACTCCCAAGGGTCCGCCCTCTACGGCCCTTTACATATAACGACGGCTCGGAGCAGTTACTGGTGGTTATTGGCCTTCCACCGTGCAGGGGCATCCACGTTCCCACGTCCTTGCCCACGTTCACTCCCACACTTGCCCTGTTGTGGCAGAAAGCATCGCATCCCTTGCTGAAGTGTCGCGTCTCCGTCTGGCAACGGTTGCGTTCGCCCACGATCCGCGTCGTGGCTACTCGCACCGTTTCGCTGAGGTCCCACGCCTGAGCGGCAGTTGTAAACTCCACCTGCGTCCCCTCAGTCTCAGCCACCTCCCGCTCACGGTTCCAGAAGCCGTGGCGTCGGTTCGGTCGCTTGGCAGTCTCCCCGCTGTCGCCTCCGTGCGTCCGAGCCTTTGACTCGCCCCCGAGTCAAGTCCGAGCTAGCTCGCGAGCTAGCGTGCGGGTCAATCGAGCTGAGCGCGGCACTGGCGAGCTGCACGCGCGTCGACTGAGCTGGAGTCGAGCTATCCCGAGCTGACTCCCTTCACTTGGATCTGAACCGAGCTGGATGCATCTCCTTAGGAGCTAGGCCGAGCTTCCCCCGTGCTGGCCCGAGCTCCCTCTCGCATGCCTTGGTCTTTATGAGCTTTGAGGGGTCACAAGCCCTCCCCCACCAAATAGTGCCGCCGTCCTTGGAGGCAGGGTATCCACATAAGCCTTCAGCATACGTTCGTACTCCCATAGAGTACTGTCGAGCTCCCAGGATGCTTCACTCTCTGGTGCGTCCACCCACTTGACGAGGAAGTAGCGCCTCCTGTTCTTGCGGTGTCCGCCTTCGACTTCATGGTCCAGAATCCTTTCCACCTTGCACGCATGATGAATTCTGACTGTCGGAGGGGGCCTTCTAGGAATCAAGCGCTCTGGGTTGGAACTATCCCCTTGATAGTCCTTGAGTTTCGAAACATGAAACACTGGATGAAGCTTTAGTCGACTTGGAAGATCGAGGCAATAGGCCACATTTCCGACCCTTCGGAGAATTGTGAAGGGGCCATCGTAGCGAGGCACAAGTCCCTTGTGCGCTACTTTCCTGCTGATCTTTTTCCACATCTGTGGTGTGAGCCTCAGCCACACCTTGTCGCCAACGTCGTATTCCCGGTCACGACGATGCAAGTCCTCCTTTTTCTTCATCCTCCACTGAGCCTTCAGTAGATTGTCATGACACTCCTCAGCGTTGTCTTGTCTCGCCTTCACAAAATGAGAGGCTGAGGGACACGAACCCTCCTGGTCCATGCCTTTGGCTAATTCCGCTGGCGTTAGGGGCTGCCTCCCCGTTGCCACCTCGAACGGACTTAGACCTGTTGTTGAAGTAGTTTGGCTGTTGTAGCAAAATTGGGCGATATCAAGTAAATCTGCCCAGTTCTCTTGATTGGCAAGCACATAGTGACGCAAATAGTCCTCCAAAATGTCGTTGATGCGCTCCGTCTGCCCGTCAGTTTGGGGGTGGTTTGCTGTAGAGAAATTTAAAGTAGTCCCCATAGCAGCAAACAACTGAGTCCAGAACCGACCTGTAAAGTGAGTGTCCCTGTCACTCACTATTGTCCTCGGCAGCCCCTAATGCTTCACTACCTCCTTCATGAAGAGTGTTGTGGCCATCTCCGCTGAACACTTCTTGGGTGTTGGCACGAACGTCGCATACTTGGAGAATCGGTCCACTATCACCATAATGGACTGGAAGCCTTGCACTTGTGGTAGACCAGAGATGAAGTCCATGGAGACAGACTCGAATGGTCTCTCGAGTACTGGAAGCGGTTGCAACAGCCCCTGCTGTTTGCACTTCTCGGACTTGTCCTGCTGACAAATGAGACAAGTGCGGACGTATTTCTCAACGTCCTCCTCCATCTTGGGCCAGAAATAGCTGCTTGACAGTAAGGCAAAAGTGCGCTCGGCACCTGGGTGTCCCGCCCACAACGAATTGTGGGTCTCTTGCAGTAGTTTCCCACGAAGTCCACCTGACTTTGGGATGTAGGGGCGCCTCCCCTTAGCGAACAGAATTCCGCCTTCTTCCCAAAACCTTCTCGTAGAGCCGTCTCGTACCTGCTCCAGTAGGGGCTTTGTGACAGGATCCTCCTCAATGTATTTCGCCACTTGTTGAAGAATGTCGCCACTCGCAGCGACGATTGTAGAAACTATCTCTGTTGGCTCCTCAGGTTCGATGCGCCTACTCAATGCATCCGCCACAGTGTTGTGCTTTCCAGGCTTGTATCGCAGCTCCATGTCGAACTCTGCCAGGAAATCTTGCCATCGCGCTTGCTTTGGGGTCAGTTTCTTCTGACCGTTGAAGCAACTCGTTGCTACATTATCCATCCATACCACAAATTTGGAACCCAGCAGATAAGGTCTCCAAATTCTAAGACAGTGAATCACAGCCGTCATCTCCTTCTCGTGCACGGAGTACCTCTGCTCCGTGGCACTTAGCTTTCTGCTTTTGAAGGCGATAGGGTGCCCCTGCTGCATAAGGACTCCCCCAATAGCTCAATCGGACGCATCCGTGCATACCTCAAATGCATGTGCAAAGTCGGGCAACGACAGAACAGGTTCAGACATAACTGCCATCTTTAACTTCTCAAAAGCATGCTGGCAGTCCGGGCTCCACTCATACTTGGCTCCCTTTTTAAGCAAGTCGGACAAGGGTGCTGAGATCTTGGAAAAGCTCCTCACGAACTTCCGATAATAATTGACGAGTCCCAGAAATGAACGCAACTCGTTTACGTTCTTGGGAGTTGCCCACTCCTCAATAGCCACCACCTTCTTTGGATCCATCAAGACTTTGCCCTCTTGGATGATATGCCCTAAGAACTCAATTGATCGTTGGCCAAAAGAGCATTTCTCCGGCTTAAGATACAACTGATGTTCCCTTAGGCGATTCAGGACCAATCTCAAATGATCCTTGTGCTCGTCCATATCCCTACTATAGACGACAATATCATCCAAGTAAACAACGACAAAAGCATCAATGTAATCCGAAAGAACATTATTCATTAATGTGCAAAAAGTAGTCGGGGCATTTGTCAACCCAAACGGCATTACAAGAAACTCGTATGCACCATAACGAGTTACACATGTCATCTTGTCCTCATCTCCTTCTCTGATTCGAACCTGATAGTACCCTGAGCGCAAATCCATCTTGGTGAAGATCCGAGCGCTCCCCAATCTGTCGAATAAATCTTCAACGTTGGGCACTGGATAGTTGTTGCGGACAGTAACTTTGTTCAAGGCCCTGTAGTCCATGCACATTCTAAGGGACCCGTCCTTCTTCTTTTGGAAAAGGACCGGGGCACCGAATGGCGCTTTGCTGGGCCTGATGTAACCGGCGTCGAGCAATTCCTTCAACTGCATCCTTAACTCCTCCAGATGAGCAGGGGGCATGCGGTACAGGGCTTGGGCCGGAGGCCGGGTGCCTGGTACCAGTTCAATGGCGTGGTCGATATCTCTCTTTGGAGGCAGCTTTGCAGGTAAATTCACTGGCAGCACATCCCCGAAATCCCTCAAGATTTGATGCAATTCCTGCGGCGCCGCTGGGCTCGGCGGTTGCTCCTCCTTCAGTAGAGCTAAGAAAGTTTCCTCTCCCTTCCTTAGGCCATCGGCAACTTGCAGCGCGGACAGCAGTGGGACCCCTTCCTCAGTCGTCCGTATTGCCGTTAAGAAACAAGGCTTTGGTCCTCCCATAACCAATATCCCTTGCAGATGTGGGATAACAGCAGTTTGCGACTTAATCAGAAAATCCAGGCCAAGGATTACCTTAAAGTCGTCAAGACGAGCGACCAGCAGTGTCGCTTCTCCAATCCAGTCCCCCAACTGAATTTGACTAATTGTCGTCCCCTGAATGGATGTGGGCTCCGAGTTAACTGCCTTAACCCTTCCACCATCTTTCAGTCCTTTCAACTTTAGTGTGTCCTTTTCCTTCTCAGACACAAAGTTGTGGGTGGCCCTCGTGTCCACCATGACTTCCACCGGCACTCCATTTATCTTTGCAGCAAAGTAAAGGAGTCTGTTCCTCCACGGTCTCACCGGCTGAGAAGCAGCGATAGCATTCACTAACTGAATGGGACAAGCCAGAGGCGGTTCCTCCCGTCTTGGTTCAGTGACTAAGGCCTTCATCTTCTCTCGATCTGGGAAATCCATCAATCGATGCGGTTGGTTGCAGAAGTAACAACGTAGAGTCCCCACTCTGACGTTACGGTTGGATGGGCCGTCTCCAACCTTGCTGCCTTGGTCCTTGGGACCCTTCCCAAGCGGCCTTCTGTCGGTGAAGTCCAGGCGTCCGTTCGGCTGAACGTTCGCCTTCTTGTTGAGAGAGCATAGAGTCTGGCTGAGGGGTTGGGCAGCGGTTACCTCCTGTAACCGTCCCAACATTTCGTCCAGTTTCCTCATCATCTGGGCGATCTGATCCTCCAGGACGGAGACTCGTTCTCGCATCCTTTCTCCTTCTTGATTTCCATCTTTCTCCATCGTAGTTGTAGGCGTCGGATCCGACTGTCGTAGCAGCTCTGATACCACTTGTCACACCCCTTAATTTACTAAGGTGCGCGGCAGTGAGGTTTGCCTTCCCTCACTTCAGCCTTCACTCGATTTCCTCTAAGGGACTTTGAGAAATTCACACTAAGGAAGAGATAGAGCAATCACAAGGAACAAGAAGTAGTTGCCGGAGACTTCTCTTTCACTATGGCACTCTCAACATGTTGTACAAAACTTTTACAAGGCCTTGCACAACTCGAGTCGATCCAATCCTCAATTGGATTCACTTAACTCCCCATGAGTTCTGTCCCTGACTCGGTTGGCTAAGTCCCTATTTATACAAGCGCTGCACTAGGCAGTTACAAAGATAGAGGGGCGCGAGCGGTTTCCAACAAGACCCGTCGCGTCCCTTAACTCCCAAGGGTCCGCCCTCTACGGCCCTTTACATATAACGACGGCTCGGAGCAGTTACTGGTGGTTATTGGCCTTCCACCGTGCAGGGGCATCCACGTTCCCACGTCCTTGCCCACGTTCGCTCCCACACTTGCCCCGTTGTGGCGGCAAGCATCGCATCCCTTGCTGAAGCGTTGTGTCTCCGTCTGGAAACGGTTGCGTTCGCCCACGATCCGCGTCGTGGCTACTCGCACCGGTTCGCTGAGGTCCCGCGCCCGAGCGGCAGTTGTAAACTCCACCCGCGTCCCCTCGGTCTCAGCCGCCACCCGCTCACGGTCCCAGAAGCTGTGGTGTCGGTTCGGTCGCTTGGCAGTCTCCCCGATGTCGCCTCCGTGCGTCCGAGCCTTTGACTCGCCCCCGAGTCAAGTCCGAGCTAGCTCGCGAGCTAGCGTGCGGGTCAATCGAGCTGAGCGCGGCACAGGCGAGCTGCACGCGCATCGACTGAGCTGGAGTCGAGCTATCCCAAGATGACTCCCTTCACTTGGAGCTGAACCGAGCTGGATGCAGCTCCTTAGGAGCTAGGCCGAGCTTCCCCCGAGCTGGCCCGAGCTCCCTCTCGCATGCCTTGGTCTTTATGAGCTTTGAGGGGTCACAGTAAGCCCCTGAGGTAGTGATGGAGGTTGAAGATCTTAATATTTCTCAATGCAGTAGTCTAACATACCAATTCTTCGTGTGTGTACCTTATTGGAGCATCGAGGGTAATAAGGATCAAACTTATATCTAAGAAATTTTTGTGAGATAAATGAAATTATGAGCCCAGCGGCGGAGTTAGAAATTCTAGTCAAGGGGGGCACCTCTAATGACAAGCCTTATGTGGCCATTATAAATTTTCTTTAAAAGATGACTGAAATTTACATTAGCTAGTGCCCAATTCCAAAACCTCGGTAGCACACAAGCGCCCCCTCCCCCCCCCACCCTAAATGTGGCTACAACATTGTATGTGCCTGAGTCAAGGAAATCTGGGAGACTATTTTGTTTTAATTGCTAAAATTACAATCCAGTTAAATGTTATTTGATAGGTGGCAAATAGTTAATTTGGAATTTAGATGGAATTGTTATTTTGAATATTTTTGAGAATTCCATATGCCTCAGTAAGGTACTTTTAAATGAACAAGTGGGTTTTGAAATTTTGTTCGATCTAATTGGGTGTTGTGATTATATATGTGTTAATAGTGTTCATATTTTGAAGACTGTGTGATGTTGTTAAATGATGGACAAATGAGTGTTTACTTTTCCAATGGATTTTGCTCATATAAGTTGATATTGACACACTGTGTTTCCACACATATAAAACACATTTGGTCTTTGGTCATATGTTCATGATTTTTTGTTTTACTCGTATGTTTCATAGCCATACTACATAATCTACGTGTAAATTTGAAATCATCATTCAAGTGACTACAAGTGAGACATTTTCTATAGAGCTTGGGTAATCAAACAACGTGTTAGTGGGGTTTCTTTATTTATTTTTTAACTATGGTGATTTCATTTATCTTGTCACCCACAAGCAAAGCAAATGCGCTAAAAGGTTGGGATAAGTCCAGAGGGTGAAAGCTTCATAACAGATGCTATAATACTCCAAACACATCCCTAAGACTAATATAAGTTGTTATTAACCTCTAAGGGCCACCTATAATTTTATGCCATGTTAGTGTGTGGGTATGGCGTTGTAACTATTGCTAGTGAAATTGCTACAGAGTCTAGAGTAGAGGTCTCGATCAAAAGCAACCTTTAGTATTCTCATGAGCATAGGCAAGTTTGACGCCCTTTCCCTGAGGAATGAGACTGTCTCAAACATGCATCATCACAACCATCATGGCCCATGGTTTCTCCCAACGAGCATGTTTGTTGAGACCAAGGACTCCATCTCAATCTTATGGAATGAGATCAGATGAAAATTACCCAACCTAGCCATGTATGTGATGGTTAGAAGGAGATCTTTCATCACTTTCTCCTTGTCAATACTGGCAGTGGCGGTGAGGTTGATGGTGTTGGGTTTTGCATGGTCGGAGTAGGTAGCAGAAATAAAAAAAAATTACTTGACCATAAACCCATAACCAGTAGATCATCCATGTTATTCTTCCTCCTTTTTGGACATGGATCATCCATGGTGGTTTATTTTGGAGATCTCTTCTATCAATATCTATATAATGGGAAGGATGGTTTTGGCGAGTTATACCTAGTCCCGAGGCTTGCTCGGTGACTATACCTCATAGTAAATGTGGTCTTCAACCACCTGTCTTCGACAACGTCCGTGCAGCTCCTAATCTTGACCTGGACTATGGTTCATTATCGTCCTCCTGAGCGATAGAAGTCTCCCGCCTCTATAGATAGTCCACACGGACCACCGAGAACTCTAGTCGTCTTGAAGAACGGACTAGAAGGAGTTGTCCCCTTTTGTCAGTGTACTAGTCACTGACACACTCTCCCACGATCACTTGTTGTTCTACAGTTGTCTTTCCCTCGTTGTTCCTCCCTGGACGGGTAGAACTTGTTTGGGCTCTCTCGGTTACCAAAACCAGAGAGGGCAACAACTTTGTAGAGAAACTGATGTTCTGAGTTGTATCTTTGGAGAAGCCCCATATACCCCTCTATTTACCGTATAGGGCAGGGTCAGGGTGCCCAGTCTATGTGGGAGTTGAAGGGTCCAAACTTTTCATGAACAATTTGCACTGCGGCAGGCGAACCAGTCATTTCGTAACTGAACCGGTCGTTTGGAAAGGTGAGCCGATCGGTTCACTAGTGAGCCAGTTGGTTGGGTGTGTAAGTCGATCGGTTCACCCAGTGAACCGGTCGTTTCACTTTCCAGACCTTCCTACAATTGACTTTCCTTATTCGTTTCTAATTAATGCAAAGATTAATTCTTGTCCAATCGAATTGAATAAGTGAAACGAAAAACTTTTCTCACAAATCTGGAAAACCCAACACTACTCATTTGGTCCAAGTGAACCGATTGGTTCACCAGAGTGAACCGGTCATCTCACTAACCATGAGTTGATCGGTTCACCCAGTGAACCAGTCAGTTAGTGGTGCAGATTGTACAAAACACAATCAATTCAGTTCTCAATCAATCTGACACTCAAATCGGTTAGTTCAACACTTGAACTTGATGATTCTGAGTCAATTCTATTGATTGAATGTTTGATTGAGTACCTAAATACTTTAATAATCAATCCAAACATCATTCATGGATAAACTCCTCTTCCAAGTTAATCCTTTATGTGTGACCCTACAGGTCCCATTTCACGTTGGCAGTGAATGTCCGTAAGTAGCTTATGACATCACAAGCAAAGAGTGGTACCTAGTCGCACATCAGTGCTACCCAAGTGAAAAGGAAAGTTAGAGAACAACTTTCAATCCTACAGTATGTGATTGGTGTTCCAGTGAATGTATAATTCCTTTGTCTCTGATATCCTGAATGAACTCAATGCATGGAGTTGTCATCCTTTCAGCGTTCATTCATGTTTCTTGAACTAGAGAAGACTGTCTAAGAAATGTGTGACATCAATATCATATATTGATTCACATGTGCATGCACATTCTTTTCTCAGTCTCGCTTATCAAGTGGCCTAGACATCATACTGCCTTAGGAGGGACAAATCTCATATCTATCACTCACATTCTATATCATGCATCAAAGCCACCTAATCATCACCTTTATAACAACCCATGTTTTAGGACTGTGTTTGATGATGTCAAAGTGTACCCAATCACATTCGACGAGTGCAGTGATTTTAGGTCTAAGAATCACAATCACCACCATCACTATGAGAGATGAATCTGACTACCGTGTCATGGTTCCATGTGTCACTCTCACAGTGGGTCTTCTGATACATTGTTCTCTAACATGTATCTATGTGTTTGGTTTGATATAATATATCATGACTAATGAGAAACTATCATCAACCAACACACACTCTAATCTTGATGTGTCATTGTTGTCTATCAACCTTCCACAATGACATCTGACTAGGGACATTACAAGAATGTACATACTCTTAGCATTTGTATGATCTCATTGTTCAAGTCACATACTTGAAGAGATACGTCATTGAGTATTATCATTCCTTAGATATTCATTCTGCTCCATCATATATCTCATACTTGGTTGAGCTAGAATAAATTGGAATCTTGCCTTTCATATTTATCAAATTAATCAAAACATATGCCAATCCAATCATCATATGATTGGATCTCTGGGCATACATACCAACAGACTCCCACTTTCACTTAGAGCTAATCACCTTTGAATCATATTCTTAGTGATCTCTAAACATGTCCTACATGTTTCTGGTGCTCTAGTGCTAATCTAGTTAGTTAACAACATTTTTTCTTTAGTGGGTATATTGTATGTTTCACATCTCCTCATTGTACGACATTTCATATAAGATGGAGTTGCCATAATATGATATTTGATATTCCTTGCAAAATAATTAGCTCCATAGTTTGACTTAGTATTTCTACTTTATCATCAATGGTTGGAATATCTATAAGTTCATCTGTATGAACTTCTAGATCCATATAGTGCCCTCTGTTGTTCATAACACAATGATGCTCGATATTCCTTTTAGAATTAAATAGTATTTTAATTTTACTCGAAACATTTCCACTTAACAACTCTTGTTCACTTTTCAATTGAATATTGCATTTTGTGTTCATTTTTCTGTCATTTTTTAAGCTTGCATCAGTGTAACTCATTTACACTCAACTCTTCCTTTTATTACCATAGAACTAATCCTTTAATACTTAACAAGTACTTAAATAAGTTCTTTATGGTATTTTAGTGACTCTCACTGGAAGTAGACAGACATCCACTCGTCATGTCCAATACATACGAGATAACTAGATGAGCATATCATATAGTCATGTCCAATACATACAAGATGATGAATGCATATACATTTTCTTGTCATGTCTGATACATACAAGATAATGGGATGATTACATACATGATAGATCCAATTGTGAATACACAAGGCATCTATCTATGTGTTCCTATTCTTCATAAGAATTTGGGATACTAGGCATCTGAGAGACTAACTCCATGTAACATGGACAAGTTTTCTCCCACTAAATATCTACATACTGAACCCTTCAGTACAGACTGCCAATGTATTCTCTCCCTTCATCAGGTCAAGATACTTTCGAGAACTATCTCTATAAATTTCTATTCCTATCACATAGGACATTTCTCTTTATTCCTTAAAGAAGGTATTTCCACACCTATTTCATTGTATTCCTCATCATCATGTGGAATATGAATACGCTCCCAGTAAATCTTTGTAATCCTAGATCCCTTCTTTATTTCGATATCTCAGTCAAACCTTTTGACTATATAATCAAAGTAAAGACTCCAGTTCTGAGGTGTTTGTATTTAATCAATCATATTGATTAAGCTCTTGTAACTTATAGACTGCATTTGCATTAATGGAATTATAAAACCCTTCAGGTTGTATCACACACACAGCCTCATGTTATTCCTTTAGGGAATGCGATTTTAATTTCCATATGCCATATTTCATAGTCTTCGATTCCAATAGCAAGCATGATCCTTTATGGCCTATAGCCACTATAATTGGTTAAATAAAATCATCAGGTTCAACACTTTGAACTCTCTTGAATTCATTTCAACCAGTCATCTCTTGAAATTTCATCCATGTCAGCCTTAACGCTTAAGACCCAATTGCACTTATGGGTTTTATCCCTATAAGTGCTACCATTAAGGTCATACCTTATTTGGTTCACATGGAAGTCATTTTGGATCTTATGTCTTCAAGCCATAATTCAAAATCTGGTTCCTCAATATCACCTAGATATATTATTGGCTCATCATCATTTCACCAATTCATCACCTTTGAGTTTGTAGGATATCATTATCCATCAAGCTCAAGGTGTTTTCTACTAGATATATGAGGTGTATCTATTACATAAGGAATTTGAGAATCTACAACACTTGTGATTCTTAATCTCCTTTTGTACCTTTATTTAGTGTAAAGCATGTTCTTTAGAAGACTTCTAGAATATTAGTTATTTGTTTAATGATCATACTCTTACTATTTAGAGTATGATTCCTTCTTTGATTTAGGCATCATCATGCCTTAATCATGAGTTCTCTATGATACACTATCATAGTTACTCACAAGGTCCTCAAACATTTAGTTTAAATATCTCATTCATTGACCATATCGAAGAATTAATACTTTTACCAAGTTTGTTCTTCATTTATGATATTCTTGAACACTTCAATATATTCATATTCATATTTCATTAAACACCATAAATGAAGTATTAGCATTTATTCCAATAGGTATGTACATACATCAATATGTATTATAACTAATAGAATAGTCATTCTCCCACTACATCTAGTGAAGATTGACTTGTCATCATGCCCAATAAACAAGACATTCATATCTCTTAATGGTTCATTAACCAAGAGAGTCTAGTTTATCCATCAACATGGAACCTAGAGATGAATTTCTCATTCATTTTCTTAGATGATAATGCTAATTTATTTTTTGAAGTCCCCAAATCCCCTCGGGTGGGGCCGAGAGAAAGGACGGGGGGCGACCATGCATGGCATTTCTCAACCATGTCTTCGAGGGACAGTTGAATGAGCGACATGATCGGAACAGAGAGGAATACGCGTTATGTCACGATTTTGAATCAGAAGAGAGATTTCAAGAAATGACAGATCTATTCACTCTATCAATAACCAAGTCAGATCTGGTGTATCATAGGAGATTCACCTTTTCTATTTATTTTCATCAATAACTTTTAGGTATTATTATTTTATCTCATGCATACCAAGTATCACAAGATAAATAAGGCATTGTCATAAAGATCATATCTTTGAAATTGAAACATAAACTTTATTGATAGACATCCTTGTCATTACGAGATGTAGAAATAAAAAGTTCCTATTTATTGGCAAAATGAAATAGCAGTTCATAACTCTATTACATGCCCTTTGGGCTGAAATAAACTAAAAGGTACTTCTATCTATGGCAGCAACATTTTCTCTAATGTTGATGAGTGTTCCTTCTTGGTCCTTTCATAAAGGTCATCACTTCTTTTCATATCATGCAAATCATATATGTCATATCTATATCTTCATATCATATACCTAAGATAAAGAAGCATTTTAAGTTTATTTCATGATACCTGAGGTGGAGACTTCTATCCCCTCTTTCTTCTTCTTTAGTTCATCTATGTAGAGAGGGAAATTTCTCTTCCAATGTCCTAGCTCATGACAATGGTGGCATTTGCCTCCCTTGTTCACCCCTCCCTTGGCTTTGAGAGTTGAAGATGACTTGGGCTGCTGGCTAGCATCAGAATTTATCTTTGCTTTGCCCTTAGACTTTCCCTTCTTTCTGTTGATCATCATCACATATTTGGATTTATCTTTCTTCATCTGTACCTCAGCTATCCTCAACATGCCCAACAACTCTGTCAGTGACCTATCAAAGTTGTTCATGTTCTAGTTCATCACAAACTGACTGTAGCATTCTAGCAACGATTGCAATATCACATCAGTAGCCAACTCTTATCTCAGAGGGAATCCCAGTCGAGTTAGGTTCTCCACATACCCAATCATCTTGTGTGTGAGGGCTTACTGGATCTCCTTCTATCATGACACACTTGAACAGTGCCTTGGAGACATCATATCTCTCTTGTCGTGCCTAGTCTTGATACATGTTCTTGAGATGTTGAACCATTTCAATGGTGTCCATGTTCTCATGTTGTCTCTGCAACTCATAGTTCATTGAGAACAACATCAAGCACTTCACATCAATGGCATCCTTAGTATGTATCTTGTAAGCATCCCTTTCAGTCTTTGGTGTGGTGGGAGTGGGTTCATCTAGCTCTGGTGTATCTAGGACATAGAGCTTTCGCTCTTGAGTGAGAATAATTATCAACGTCCTAAATCAGTCGTGGAAGTTGTTCCCATTTAGCTTGTCCTTCTCAAGGATCGATCAAAACGAAAAGGATTGTTGTTGGTAGACATTTATTCTATAAAAAGGAAATTTGCAATTTTAGTCCAAAACTCTTTTGATTTGATTTGATTTGGAAATTGATGATATTAATTAGGTCTTTAATTAATTATTGCTCCCACTATTTTGATCAAACTAATTGCCCTCACCATTAATTTGGAATATTGCAGCGTACAACTTTCTAGTGAGCAAGATCTTGATTTCCTCTAAGTCATGGACCAGCTAGGGTTGTCACCCACAACTAGATTCTTTCAGGTAAGCAACTTTTGCCAATTACATCTTATGAAACTCTTGATAGATGACATGCACAACTCCTTGCCATGTTCATCTTTATGCCTCAAGGTGCTTGATCTGATCAAGGTCACCTTGTTAAGTCCAACCCAAAAGCCAACACAATGAATATGTACCTTGTGAAGGCAAACCCACATATTCACCATCACTAGGGCTAAGCATCGGTCCAAAACCGGGCCATACCGAACCGGACCATGGATAGGATTTCAAAAAATATATGGACCGCATACCGGATCATTTCGAGGTAGGATCGGATCGGGACCGGACCATTTTGTGCTAGGACCGAACTGGACCGTTCGGACCGTAATCAGCCTTTTTTACATATTTTACAACTTATTTATTTGTGCAAAGTTGATATTTTTAGTCACTTCTAACAATTATATAGCTTTAGTATCAAACATTTATACTAATACTGTTTATACATGTACTTTATTTGTAGTTATTATAGAATACACCTTCAAATATATATGAATTTTATATAAAAGTAACTATCAGTAGGATTCTACCAATTATATAACTTCTAACAATTATATAACTTTAGTGTTTATCTATCCTAGGATTCTACATGGATCCTAAATCAATATATCAGGAACTAATAAAGTTTTAATGAATGACAAATAATCAAAATCAGTAGAAGTTGATCCCCTAATATCTTTCCCAAATCAATTCCAGTCACATACATATACAAGTAGGGTTTCTGATTGTTTTAGCCAGATGGAATTAGGCTTTCAACATGAATACAAAGATTAGGAGGGAGAAAAACACTCACCTCATGTGCCAAGCACCTTAAAAATGTAGGTCAGCCTTTGAATTTTTGGAAACCCAATCAAACTCTCACAAAAGAATCCAATTCTTTCTCCTCTCAACTCAAAAACCCTAGAAATGGGGATTAGAAGAGAAAGAGTGAGAAAAGGGGGATATTTGATGTTATTTTGAATCAAATCAGAGGAGGGACATAATCTTGACATGTGAGAGAAGATTCACCATGAAATTCTATGCAAAGAAGCTAAACGTACTTGATTTCATCATATCTTGGATAGAGAAACCCTAGGTCAACATCTCCACCACTTTCTCTTCTCAAAACCCTAGCTCTCCTCTCTCTTAAGAATTTCATTTCTTTGATAGGAAGGACGAGTTATGTGAGCTCCTTGTGAGTTAGGTTAGTGATATAGATGAATTGAGGTGCTTAGAACATTTGCAAACAAGCCCCTCAATGTATTTTTATTTTGCTCATACTGGCTGGTCGGTTGAGTTATAAACTCAACCGAAACCACACATTTCATAGCTCAAACCTCACAAAAAATTTATGAAACTTTAACCCAATGTCTAAAATTGAATTTTTAAGAAACAATAAAATTTTTAGATTATTTTGAGTTACAAATAAATAATTAAAAATCAAATACTACACTACTATATTGCAGTCAGCAGCATGGTCGGTCGAGTTTGTCCTTCACAAGACTCGACTGACACCCCTCTCTGTAGAGATCAAAAATCATCCAAAAATTATTCCAATTTAATATTATGTCTATAATTGAGTTTATATACTACATTTAAAATTTGAGATCAATTTTATATATCAATAAAAAGATAAAATTCAATTGCCAAACTGCTATGTCAATCTGAAATTTGATCGGTCGAGTTTCAAACTCGACCAACAAACAGGTCAGGACATTCTTCAAAAATTCTGATATTTTTCAAGAATGTTCACAATTGAGATATACAAATCATATCCAAATTTGAATTAAATCATATTACATATAAAATACTAAAAATCATTTAGTGAGACACTATACTTATCAACATTTGTATTCATATGTCATCAAAACCCTAATTTGGGCCGATTAGGGTTTCCAAATTTTTAACCCTGATTATGTGTATCAAAGGATGATTAAGCATTCTCATTATATTTAACACATCAAAACTTAAATACCATCATTAATCAAGATTTAAACCATGATCAACTTAGTTAAGCATACAATCATCTAAGTAAACCCTAATTAGATGACTAATTTGAAAAAGGGTCATTACAAATTCTCCCCTCCTTTTAGGATTTCATCCTGAAATCCAAGAAAAGATACAAAAGAATACCATATCATCTAATCATTCATCTCTCTCAACATCCAGTTAGAAAGTATTCCATTTTATCTTTCTTTCATATGATATTTTTTTTATTAGATGTATATTTCATCCTATGTCATCATCATATCTCTTCTTGAGTATTATAAATATTTGAATCACTAATATTAGTAATACATCATTTATCAAGATTTGATTCACATCATCTGTCACATCCTTTTTTTAATTTGATTGAGTATCTCATGGATTAAGATTATGACTCATTCACATATTATCATCTACATTCATCAATTTCCTTTATAAAGAAGATCATCTAGTATGCATCTTAGATCATAGCTTTTTCTCACAATTTCAGATTTCATACTCAGACTCAAACTCATTAGAGATTATGTTAATAATCCATTACGCTTTCATCTTTCTTATATGAAATTTCATGTTTTCCATAGGTTCCATATTGAATGATAAAATCCTTTTCTCTTTCACCATTTTATCGACGTTCTTCTCTTTTTCATCATGTATCTTATTATACTACCAAACTATGTTCATCTGGATACTTGGTTAGGGCATCCAGAAGAAGTATAGTCGGCAGTTCCATACTAGCTTAGCTCAATACCCAAATACTTGACCAGAGTATCTAGATACTGAATTCAGTCAGTATGCACATCATTCAGGCTATATTCAACATCCACATTATCATTTAGTCCTAGATCCTATTGTCCCTGCAGACTCATCTAACCTAGGCTCTGATACCACGCTTGTTGGGACCCACTCTTTTTATCAATATAAATACCAATCATTTGGGATAATCCCAAAACCTAAACCCAGATTATGAAATAAAACAATGAATTCTCGACAAAGGTGAATAAACAATATATGAAAAACACAGATAATTTTTTCCTTTTTCTTTGTACACAAACTCATAAATCAATGTCACATCAAGGACATCACATTTAGATATCACAAATAATATTCAACTCCATTAAATCTAGAATCAAATCTTATTCTCATATGCGGTTCAGTTTACATCAGATACATGTACATTGATGAACAAACTTAATCTACAACCCACCCTGGGAAAGAGAGAGTATAGGGACATTTTAATCTATCTAGATTATGTTATTTATATCTTCTTTGTCACAACCTCTCCATTGGTTAGTATTATACCTAAAAACATTTGAAACAACCTCATGAGACTCATATAGAGCCCCAGTGAGTGGATACCTCCCACTCAAGCTAGGTACATGCATCAGCATCAGATTAAGTATAATAAACTTAGCATAAACATGTAGATATTGAAAAGTCTAGTAGATAGTTCTATCATGAGTCAAATCTAGCTTACAATGGTAATCTAATCCAAGAGATACGGTAATCACTTAAACCAATTTAACTTTGAAATTACTTTTTAGAGCATGGTTATGAACAAATCAATGGATACCTCTTAGTTCAAATTAAGAATCCTACTGCATGAGAAATAAGTCAAGCTCTAAGCATTTTGAATCAATACATATAATAACATTTTCTTTGTGAAACTCCACCATCCGGACTAGGAACACATCATGTAGTCCTGAAGGTGAAGTACACATAAACATATCTACCAAACAATACTATCAAATAGCAACCAATCCAACTCATATTCATAATGTATATAAATCCCAATATGTATAGCTTGTCAACATGACAGATCATAATATGAAAATGTCCATAGAAACATGATTACTTTCTACAACAAGAAGCATAATCAACAATGACAAATCATCAAGTAGATGTACAAGGAATGTAACAACCATTCAAATCATGTTCTACATGGCTTATCATCTTTCATTCATTAGCCCTGAAACAACTTGGTTTGTACCTCACCAAGTAGAAGTTCCCATGCCTGATTCTCATGTCAATGACTCACTGTCACTATTTTAGGGTTTAGTCGGCCACCCTAAGATATCAAAAATAGACCTTGGTCACCTCAGGGTTGCCTAAAGAGGCTCACATCCTCATCTCAGGTACACGAGATAGGAATCAGCAAAACAGTATATCACATATCACAGTATTTCACATATTTTTCATTTCACATTTCACATATTTCATTTCAATAGAGTCTATTCCATCTGGACATAAACTTTCACAGCAAGGATTTAGGGCCAGAGCCACTCTAGATGACTCACTCCTAAATTCTGGTGGTCTAACCTTTAAGGTCTCGATCCAGACTCCAGAAATCCTTCTCATAATTCATCGATTACTACAAGGCGATCCATTTTGTTTCCCCAGTGTGGTCCTCGGGGGAACTCACGGTGTTTGTTCCATCCATCTGGAATAGATTTATCATATAACATATGTTTGTTCCATCCAATCTCAATAGATGCAAATAAATGGCATGCATATACATGCATAACAGACTTAGTTCTCTTCTTCTTTTATTTCACATTCTTCATATGGGTTACTAATCTACACATGTTGATTATCATTTGAATTCCATCAAATTAGTTCATTCTCGTAGTACAAGTATTCTATCAAGCAATCACAATACAAGAACACATTCTTGTAAATAAATTCAAATACTTGAGTTTCATCTTTTAGTTGAATTAAACTACAATTATGTACATTCCTTAATCCCTCATTTGAGATTGTTATTCATTAGCACCATCTAGCTCGGCATTTTAGGGTTAGAGTTTGATTCTTAAATTCGTCTACTAATTCTCATCTTTTTCCTTCAATTTCATATTCATTAATCTCAACTTCTCTCATGTCATGTTCATTAAATTACTGGAACCAATCATTTTTAACTCACTTGACATATAATACTTCTATTTTCATTGATATCCATCAAAGTCTAGTTTTAGTATGTTTCATTAAATTTGGATTAAGCCACATGTAATTAAAATAAAGGATTAAAGACTTCATCATAATAACATCATTACTTTCATCTTTAACTTGCCATCACCATCAATATATTTTTTTACTTCATATCATTTCTTATATTTAGATAAGTGTACCATGTCATTGACTTCTAATGTCATTCCCATAAACAACAATGATCATTCTTTATTATACTAAAACAAATGCATTAGACTTAGATGATATTAATAAGACTCGTCATATTCAATTGAAGTATTAATACTTTCAACTTCAGCATTTGATCACATTTACAACATCATATACAAGTTCTAGATTTATCACTCATAGTATTCTTAATAATAAACTTTTAGGGTTTTTAAGAAGTCATTCCTTAGTTCAACATATCATAAGAATCATATCATTCAGTAATCCAATCATGACTCAAGGGTTCATTAGGGTTATTCACAAACATGGAAACCCTAGTTTCCATTTTCACACATTTCATTCATCAATCATAAGTATACATTGATCAATTGACTCATTTGATTCACTTCCTCAACACAAATCCTAATCAGGATATGTGGTCATTCAAATCCATTAACATTCAACAATACACTTGTATAATATGATCTAATACAATTCAAATATGAATCTATCCATGTTATTTCAATTCCAAGCATATCAGTCATTAGGCTGACATTTAGGAAAAATTCGCATGAAATAGAATTTTCATCTATCCGAAGGATTCTACATGGATCCTCAATCAATATATTAGGAACTAATCAAGTTTTAATCAATGAGAAATAATCGAAATCAGTAGAAGTTGATCCCCTAATATCTTTCCTAAATCAAATCCAGTCACATACATATACAAGCAGGGTTTCTAATTGTTTTAGCCAGATGGAATTAGGCTTTCAACATGAATACAAAGTTTAGGAGGGATAAAAACACTCACATCAGGTGCCAAGCAACTTAAAAACGTAGGTCAGGCTCTGAATTTTTGGAAACCCAATCAAACTCTCGTAAAAGAATCCAATTCTTTCTCCTCTCAACTCAAAAACCCTAGAAATGGGGATTAAAAGAGAGAGTGAGAAAAGGGGGATATTTGATGTGATTTCAAATCAAATCAAAGGAGGGATGGAATCTTGACATGTGAGAGAAGATTCACCATGAAATTCTATGCAAAGAAGCTAAACTTACTTGATTTCATCATATCTTGGATAGAGAAACCCTAGGTCAACATCTCCACCACTTTCTCTTCTCAAAACCCCAGCTCTCCTCTCTCTCAAGAATTTCGTTTCTTTAACAAGAAGGACGAGTTATGAGAGCTCCTTGTGTGTTAGGTTAGTGATATAGATGAATTGAGGTGCTTAGAACATTTGGAAACAAGTGCCTCAATGTATTATTATTTTGCTCAGATTGGTTGGTCGGCTGAGTTATAAACTCGACTGAAACCACACGTTTCAGAACTCAAACCTCATATAAAAATTATGAAACTTTAACCCAATGTCTGAAATTGTGTTTTTAAGAAAAAATAAAAAATTTAGATCATTTGGAGTTAGGAATAAATAATTAAAAATCAAATACTACACTACTATATTGCAGTCAACAGCATGGTCGGTCGAGTTTGTCCTTCACAGAACTCAACCGACACCCCTCTCTGTAGAGATCAAAAAACATACAAAAATTATTACAATTTAATATTATGTCTATAATTGAGTTTTAAACTACATCTCAAATTTGAGATCAATTGTATATACCAATAAAAATATAAAATTCAATTACCACACCGCTATGTCAATCTCAAATTTAATCAGTCGAGTTTCAAACTCGACCGACAAATAGGTCAGAACATTATTCAAAAATTATGATATTTTTTAATGTTCAAAATTGAGATATACAAATCATATCCAAATTTGAATTAAATTAGAGTTACACATAAAATACTAAAAATCATTTAGTGAGACACTATACTTATCATATTTTGTATTCATATGTCATCAAAACCCTAATTTGGGCCGATTAGGGTTTCTTTTAACCCTAATTATGTGGATCAAAGTATGATTAAACCTTCTCATTATATTCAACACATCAAAACTTAACTACCATCATTAATCAATCTTTAAACCATGATCAACTTAGTTAAGCATACAATCATCTAAGTAAACCCTAATTAGATGACTAATTTGAAAATGGGTCATTATAAACTATCCCTACCTTATAGGATTTTGTCCTAAAATCCAAGAAAAGATACAAAAGAATATCATATCATTTAATCATTCATCTCTCTCGACATCCAGTTAGAAAGTATTCTATTTTATCTTTCTTTCATATGACATCTTTTTTTTGTATTAGATGGATATTTCATCCTATGCCATCATCATATCTCTCCTTGAGTATTATAAACATTTGAATCACTAATATTAGTAATACATCATTTATCAAGATATGATTCACATCACCTTTCACATCCTTTTTTAAAATTTGATTGTGTATCTCATGGATTAAGATTATGACTCATTCACATATTATCATCTACATTCATCAATTTCCTTTATAAAGAAGATCATCTAGTGTGCATCTTAGTTCATAGCTTTTTCTCACAATTTCAGATTTCATACTCAGACTCAAACTTATTCAAGATTATGTTCATAATCCATTAAGCTTTCATCTTTCTTATATGAAATTTCATGTTTTCCATAAGTTCCATATTGAATTATAAAATCCTTTTCTCTTTCACCATTTTATCGACGTTCTTCTCTTTTTCATCATGTATCTTATTATACTACCAAACTATGTTCATCTGGATACTTGGTTAGGGCATCCAGAAGAAGTATAGTTAGCAATTCCATACTAGCTTAGCTCAATACCCAAATACTTGACCAGAGTATCTAGATTCTGAATTTAGTCAGTATGCACATCATTCAGGCTATATTCAACATCCACATTATCATTTAGTCCTAGATCCTATTATCCCTGCAGACTCATCTAACCTAGGCTATGATACCACGCTTGTTGGGATCCACTCTTTTGATCAATATAAATACCAATCATTAGAGATAATCCCAAAACCTAAACCCAAATTATGAAATAAAACAATGAATTCTCAATAAAGGCAAATAAACAATATATGAAAAATACAGATAAATATTTCCTTTTTCTTTGTTCACAAACTCATAAATCAATGTCACATCAAGGACATCACATTCAGATATCACAAATCATATTCAACTCCATTAAATCCAAAATCAAATCTTGTTCTCATATGCAGTTCAGTTTACATCAGATACATGTACATTGATGAACAAACTTAATCTACAACCCATCCAGGGAAAGAGAGAGTATAGGGACATTTTAATCGATCTAGATTATGCTATTTATATCTTCTTTGTCATGACCTCTCTATTGGATACTATTCTACCTAAAAACATTTGAAACAACCTCATGAGACTCATATAGAGCCCCAGTGAGTGGATACCTCTCACTCAAGCTAGGTACATGCATCAGCATCAGATTAAGTATAATAAACTTAACATAAACATGTAGATATTGAAACGTCTAGCAGATAGTTCTATCATGAGTCAAATCTTGCTTACAATGGTAATCTAATCCAACAGATACGGTAATCACTTAAACCAATTTAACTTTGAAATAACTTTTTAGAGCATGGCTATGAACAAATCAACAGATACTTCTTAGTTCAAATTAAGAATCCTGCTGCATGAGAAATAAGTCAAGCTCTAAGAATTTTGAATCAATACATAATAATAACATTTTCTTTGTGACACTCCACCATCTGGACCAGGAACACATCATGTAGTCCTGAAGCTGAAGTACACATAAACATATCTACCAAACAATACTATCAAATAGCAACCAATCCAACTCATATTCAAAATGTATATAAATCCCAACATTTATAACTATTCAACATGGCATATCATAATATGAAAATGTCCATAGCATGATTACTTTCTACAACAAGAAGCATAATCAACAATGACAAATCATCAAGTAGATGTACAAGGAATGTAACAACCATTCAAATCATGTTCTATACAGCTTATCATCTTTTATTCATTTTCCCTGAAACAACTTGGCTTGTACCTCCCCAAGTATAAGTCGCCACACCTGATTCTCATGTCAACGACTCACCGTCACTATCTTAGGGATGCCGGTCACTATCTTAGGGTTTAGCTGGCCACCCTAAGATATCAACAACATACCCTGGCCACCTTAGGGTTGCCTAAAGAGGCTCACGTCCTCATCTTGGGTACACGAGATAGGAACCAGCAAAATAGTATATCACATATCATAGTATTTCACATATTTTTCATTTCACATTTCACATATTTCATTTCAAAAAATTATATTCCATATGGACATAAACTTTCACATCAAGGATTTAGGGCCAGATCCACTCCAGATGACTCACTCTGAAATCCTGGTGGTCTAACCTTTAAGGTCTCGATCCACACTCTAGAAATCCTTCTCATAATTCATCGATTACTACAAGGAGATCTGTTTTGTTTCCCCAGTGTGGTCCTCAGGGGAAACTCACGGTGTTTCGGGCACCTAACTAGATGTTCCATCATTTCACTTATTATTAATCTCTTTTACTCATCTTACAAGAACTCAAAACATCATATATCATATCTGTGTATTCTCACGTAACTAGAATAACATGAAACAGATTAAGTTTATCAATAAGGACAATGATCAAAGCAAGAAGCACAATAAATCTATATATTACAACACATATGATTATTTATATCTTCTACTTCATCTCATAGCAATCATCAACAGTGGGCTTTCTACCATAGACATAATCTTATTGTCCAGCATTTACCCTATCAGGGTTTTATCATCATCAGTGGGCTTTCAACCCTAGACATGATCTCATTATGCAATATTTACCCTTATCATGGTTTCTCAATATGTAAGGAGTGCATATTAAATTCAATTTCAATATATTCCTTATCAGTTCATTGTATATCACAGTTCTTAACAAATATTAGCAGAGACATTAGAACTAGAAATAGTAAAAGCATATAGACATCATGTATCATTCATCACATTCAGAATAGATTTATCATATAACATATGTTTGCTCCATCCAATCTCAATAGATGCAAATAAATGGCATGCATATACATGCATAACAGACTTAGTTCTCTTCTTCTTTTATTTCACATTCTTCATATGGGTTACTAATCTACACATGTTGATTATCATTTGAATTCCATCAAATTAGTTCATTCTCATAGTACAAGTATTCTATCAAACAATCACAATACAAGAACACATTTTTGTAAATCAATTCAAATACTTGAGTTTCATCTTTTAGTTGAATTAAACTACAATTATGTACATTCCTTAATCCCTCATTTGAGATTGTTATTCATTAGCACCATCTAGCTCAGCATTTTAGGGTTAGAGTTTGTTTCTTGAATTTGTCTACTAATTCTCATATGTTTCCTTCAATTTCATATTCATTAATCTCAACTTCTCTCGTGTTATGTTCATTAAGTTACTGGAACCAATCATTTTTAACTCACTTGACATACAATACTTCTATTTTCATTGATATCCATCAAAGTCTAGTTTAAGTATGTTTCATTCAATTTGTATTAAGCCACATGTAATTAAAATAAAGGATTAAAGACTTCATCATAATAACTTCATTAGTTTCATCTTTAACTTGCCATCACCATCAATACATTTTTTTTTCATATCATTTCTTATATTTATATAAGTGTACCATGTCATTGACTTCTAATGTCATTCCTATAATCAACAATGATCATTCTTTATTATACTAAAACAAATGCATTAGACTTAGGCGAAATTAATAAGACTCATCATATTCAATTGAAGTATTAATACTTTCAACTTCAGCATTTGATCACATTTACAACATCATATACAAGTTCTAGCTTTATCACTCATAATATTCTTAATAATAAACTGTTAGGGTTTTCAAGAAGTCATTCCTTAGTTCAACATATCATAACAATCATATCATTCAGTAATCCAATCATGACTCAAGGGTTCATTAGGATTATTCACAAACATGGAAACCCTAGTTTCCATTTTCACACATTTCATTCATCAATCATAATTATACATTGATCAATTGACTCATTTGATTCACTTCCTCAACACAAATCCTAATCACTATATGTAGTCATTCAAATCCATTAACATTCAACAATACACTTGTATAATATGATCTAATACAATTCAAATATGAATCTATCCATGTTAATTCAATTCCAAGCATATCAGCCATTAGGCTGACATTTAGGCAAAATTCGCATGAAATAGAATTTTCATCTTTCCATAGGATACTACATGGATTGTCAATCAATATATCAGGAACTAATCAAATTTTAATCAATGAAAAATAATCAAAATCAGTAGAAGTTGATCCTCTAATATCTTTCCCAACTCAAATCCAGTCACATACATATACAAGCAGGGTTTCTGATTGTTTTAGCCAGATGGAATTAGGCTTTCAACATGAATACAAAGCTTAGGAGGGAGAAAACCACTCACCTCAGGTGCCAATCACCTTAAAAACGTAGATCAGCCTCTGAATTTTTGGAAACCCAATCAAACTCTCGCAAAAGAATCCAATTATTTCTCCTCTCAACTCGGAAACTCTAGAAATGGGGATTATAAGAGAAAGAGTCAGAAAAGGGGGAGATTTGATGTGATTTCGAATCAAATTAGAGGAGGGACGGAATATTTACATGTGAGAGAAGATTCACCATGAAATGCTATGCAAAGAAGCTACACTTACTTGATTTCATCATATCTTGGATAGAGAAACCCTAGGTCAACATCTCCACCACTTTCTCTTCTCAAAACCCTAGCTCTCCTCTCTCTCAAGAATTTCATTTCATTGATAGGAAGGACGAATTTTGAGAGCTCCTAGTGTGTTAAGTTAGTGATATAGATGAATTGAGGTGCTTAGAACATTTGCAAACAAGGCCCTCAATGTATTTTTATTTTGCTAAGACTGGTTGGTCGGCTGAGTTATAAACTCTACCGAAACCACATGTTTCAGAACTCAAACCTCCTAAAAAATTATGATACTTTAAAAAAATATCTGAAATTAGTTTTGAAGAAATAGTAAAAAATTTAGATCATTTGGAGTTACAAATAAATAACTAAAAATCAAATACTACACTGCTATATTGCAGTCAGCAGCACGATCAGTCAAGTTTGTCCTTCACAGAACTCGACCGACACCCCTCTCTGTAGATATAAAAAATCATCAAAAAATTATTCCAATTTAATATTATGTCTATAATTTAGTTTATAAACTACATTTAATAATTTGAGATCAATTGTATATACCAATAAAAATATAAAATTCAATTACCACACTTCTATGTCAATCTGAAATTTGATCAGTCTAGTTTCAAACTCGACCGACAAACAGGTCAGATCATTCTTAAAAAATTCTGATATTTTTCAAGAATGTTTATAATTGATATATACAAATAATATACAAATTTTAATTAAATCTGAGCTACACATAAAATACTAAAAATCATTTAGGTAGACATTATACTTATCAAATTTTGTATTCATATGTCATCAAAACCCTAATTTGGGCCGATTAGGGTTTCCAAATTTTTAACCCTAATTATGTGGATCAAAGTATGATTAAACCTTCTCATTATATTTAAAACATCAAAACTTAACTACCATCCTTAATCAAGCTTTAAACCATGATCAACTTACTTAAGCATATAATCATCTAAGTAAACCCTAATTAGATGACTAATTTGAAAACATGTCATTACACTTTGACTCCTAGTCCCCTAGCATATAGGTTAAAATAGCAGGCTACCATGTCATTATTTCATAGATGATTGCACATATGGCATTGTACTCATAGATAAAGAGATGGTATGACAGTGCTCAATCTAACATTTAAAATAGATTATTGCAAGTATTTTGATAATTCAGTACCTTGAACCATTTTGTAGAGGTGGGAATTTCATCTTGAAATACAAAAATTGAAATATTTATATCCTTACTTTGACAAATTTAGTCCACCAAATATTCCATACCTAGTGTTGATATTACCTTGAATCATACTTAGTATCTATATTTAGCAAATAGCTCAATATGATAATTTTCTCATGGTCCATGTCGTGGATTATTTATCCCTCTAGGTTATTGCATGAACAAAAGGACCTACTCATCTGGAGTCTTTTGTCGTGGAGTATGAAGATCAAGCTAGGATCACGGCAAGGTGTCCTTTGTGTGGTGTAGTACATTTATATTTCTTAGCATGATGATGTATTCCCTTATCTGGACAATACTCTTTGTTTTCCTTTATCTTATGTATGCTAAGGAAACAAACAGTGTGTTCCATTTTGTTCATGTTATTGGGAACTTTGATTATCATATTATGTTGCACATGGTTTGGAAACTATGTTGTTACATGAAATGATATCAGATCCATCAACAATTGGCATCTTCCTTGCTCCAATCTAGAATAGCTTTTAGGATCCTATATTAACACCTACTCTCTCTGTATTATGTGATATAAAACATTTGTTGTTTGACTTCAATGATGAGTATAAGAGCTCGAATAAGAAGAGGGTATTCTCATCCCATACAACATACGAGACCCCCTCCCCACAGCGTTCGGAAGGGCTTCCTACTCCTAAGGGTGATCCTGCCACCCAACTAGCCCAACTTTAGTCCATTCTGGGGACAGACATGCATGGCCTTATTGACAAGAATATCAGCCCCAGGGAACCCACCATTACTGATTTCATAAAGCTAAAACCCTCTGATTTTCTAGGTAAGAGTGATAAGGATGTTATAGAGAAGGTAGAATATTGGATCTTATCCACCTAGGATATTCTGGAGGGGGTGAGCTGTCCTAAATACCTATGGGTGAAGTTCTCAACCTTTTTTCTAAATGGTGCAACAAAAGTTTGGTGGAAAAACATGACCCATACTCAACTGGGTCAAACTACCACAATGACTTGGGAGGAATTCCTATAGTTGTTATGATAATAATATATTCCCCAAATAGTGCTAATCAAGAAAGAGATGGAATTCAACTCAATACATCAAGGAAACAACCCAGTAGCTGAGTTCTTACGTTGTTTCACTCTTTTGGAGAGGTATGCCACTAGTATTACCAAGCAGATGAAGGTACAAGTATTTATGCAAGGGCTCAATAAGAACCTAAGTGATAGCTTGGCTCCACAAATTCCATTCACTTTCGAGAAACTGGTGGCCAAGGTGCAATTTACTGGGATGCACTGTCAGGAGGCGGGATACTCTGGACCCCTAATAAACAATAACAATCAGAACCATAGAGGGCATCAGCACCATTCCAACGGAAAAGGTTAGCATCGTTACAACTACAACCATCACTATTGCAACAACAACAATGGAAATAAAAATGAGCCTCCTAATAATTTTACATGTCCCACTCAGGGGACCCACCCCTTTTTCGCACTTGCGGCAAGAAACACTCTAGGGAATGTTATCATCCTACTCTACTCTACTACAATTGTTTCAAAACTGAATAGCACCAGATGGAGTGCACTGATCCTAAGAAGTCAAACAGTGCTCAACCCCATTAGGGTAATCCTCCCAACAACTCGGTCCTGAGGAGAAACTGTTAGAATAACAAGTTGAATCCAACCTGGTACCATAGTGGAAGATTGTTTGCTATGGCTACTGAAGAGGTGGCAAACAAAAATGATGTTATTGAAGGTATGGTTTCTATTATGGGCCAACATGTGAAGGTTCTTTTTTATTCTAGATCTGTTGATTCTTTCATCTCAGTAGCACTAGTAAAAGTTTTGAGACTAGAGACAACATATATTGAGTTTATTCTAAATATAACACCCCTAATGGCTGTCTGAAGTCCACGTGTAGTAAAATTATCACAATAGACATTGTTGTTGATGGGAAGTAATTTCCCATAAATTGTCTCTTACTCAACATGATCGAATTTGACATCATCCTGGGAATGGACTGACTGTCCATTCACCAAGCCCAACTTTTATATGGGAAGAAGCAAGTTACCCTTGTCCAAACTAATGGTGAACAAGTAGTAGTCACAGGAGGTCGGAAATAGAACATGATCCTTATATCGAAAATGAAGGCCCAAAAACTTATGGACTCAGGATGTAGAGCATTCCTGGAAATGGTAGTGATAGAGAAGAAATCCTTATAGATTAAAGATATAGATATTGTAAGACAATATCATAATGTCTTACTTGACGAACATCCTGGGATCTCTCCAGAAAGAGAGGTGGAATTTAACATTGAACTTCTTCCAGAAACAACCCCCATCTCAAAGGCCCCATATCACATGGGGTTGAAGAATTGGCAAAACTAAAGAAGAAATTACAAGAATTCCTCGAGTTGGGTTTTATTAGACCATGTGTGTCATCTGGGGTGCACATGTTGTTTTTGTCAATAAGGAGGATGGGTCCATGTGAATGTTCATTGACTATCGTATGTTGAAACAGGTCGCACTCAAAAATTTATACCCTCTACCAAGGATTGGGGACCTCTTCAATCAATTAAAAGTCATCTATGATGTTCTCAAAATTTATCTCTGTAGCGGATACCATAAAATGAAAATCGGGAAACTAATATCCCAAAAGCTATCATCTTCACTCAATATGGGCATTACAAATACCTTGCTATGCCTTTTGGGCTAATGATTGCCTATGTTGCTTTCATGGACCTTATGACTAGGGTCTTCAAACCTCACTTAGATTCTTCCGTTGTGGTCTTCAACGATGATGTTCTCATATATTCTAAGACACCTGAACAACACCAGACATCTGAGGATCATGTTCAACACACTCAGAGAACATCAATTATATGCAAAATTCTCTAGGTCTGGGTTATGGCTCTCTGAAGTAATTTTTTTGGGGCATGATATCTCAACAGATCATATAGATGTGGACCCTAGAAAATTCAAAGTGGTTCAAAAATGTTAGATGCCTCGTAACCCTTTTGAGATTTCAAGCTTCTTAGGCTTGGTAGGCTACTATTGGTGATTCGTTCTAAACTCAATCTCTTTCCCTATGACCAAGCTGACTAGAAAAGACATAATATTTGTATGGACATCAAAATGAGAATATAGCTTTTGAAAGATAAAGGATTTCCTCGCCTCCACTCCAATCTTGACCTTGCCCATTGAAGGCTAGAGCTATGAAGTCTTCACTGATGCCTCCCAACATGGTCTGGGTTCCATCCTCATGCAAGAAAATAGGTGATAGAATATGGATCACATCATCTAAAGCCAAAGGAGGGTAAATACCCCACCCACAACCTCAAGCCTTCTACAGTTTAAAAATCTAGAGGCACTATCTCTATGGCAAACAAATTATAATTTTATCCCAGTACAAAATCCTCAAGTACCTCCTCACACACAATGATTTAGATCTTCGAAAATGTCGATGGGTAGAGTACATGAATGACTAAAATTTTACAATCTAATATCACCCTGGCATGTCCAACGTATTCACAGATGTCCTAGGTACAAAGAAAGTTGCAGCATGTGCTTCCATGAGGCTGACTGAGTGAAGGAATCTGAATACACTTGTAGAATGGAAACCTGAGAGGATCTCTAAACTATAAGTCAAAATGTCTAGTCTCTTGGTTACTCCTAGCTATATTTTTTAGATCAAAGAAGGCCAAAAGACTATTCTTGAATTAGAAGAATTCATGAAACTGGTAGAAAATCCCTAGACAAAGATGCAGATAGGTTTAGATGGAGTTATCAGCTTCTTCCAATGACTCTTGGTGCTTAATGTTGCTGGCTTGAGAGAGAAAGTTATAAAATAATCTCACTTTTCCAAATATACTATTCATCCTGGAATGATGAAGACGTATAAGAACCTTCAATGCTCATTCTTGTGGAAGAATAAGAAAAATGACATCGTTGAATTTGTGTCTAGATGCCTGACATGCCAATAAGTAAAAATTGAGCATCAAAGACCAAGAGTCCTTCTAGAGGCTCTCAAAGATCCTAAATGGAAGTAGGATAAGATTAGAATAGACTTCATCACTGGATTCCCGCTATGATACAGTTTGGGTCATCATTGACTCACTCATAAAGTCAACTCATTTCTTACCCTTTAAGACTACGATGAATGTATCTACCATGGTAGAACTATACATCTGAGAGATAATCTACTTGCATGGGATTACAAAGATGATTGTTTATTATTGGGATTTGTAATTCACTTCGAGACTCTAGAAGTAGATACATTATGAATTGGGTACTTGATTGGCCTTTAGCACTTTCTATCATCCTCAAATTGACAGATAGATCAATCGTATAATACAAATCATGGAGGACTTGCTATGTTCATGTGCCCTTGATTGTAATGGCTCTTAGGATAAGTGTTGGGAAATATGGGCACAGAGCATAGCAGCACAAACAAAAATTTATCTATCTATATTCACCAATATAACAAGATCGTGTCAACTACTATGAAATGGGAAGGATGGTTTTAGCAAGTTATACCTAGTCCTAGAGCAAGTTCAACGACAAAAATTGCTTCTTTTGAACTGTTGATAAGTTGCTCTTGGATGGTGGTTGTGCAGCTCATGGTATTCACCACAAATAACGTTTGCGCAACCTCTATAGTGACTCATGTGGTCTCACCACAGACTGTAGGTTGACCTTGCTCTCCGAGAAGCAACCAAAGGACTCCTACCTCTAGAGTAGTCCACATGGACCAACTAGAACTCATGTCGTTCACCAAGAACGGACAAGAAGGAGTTGTCCTCCCCGTTGGTGTACTAGTCACCAACTTGCTCTCCCACAATGACAACTTCTCAGTTGTTCTCTCCCGTTGGATATCCCTCATTTTTAGGTAGGACTTGTCTGGGATCTCTTGGTTACCACAACCAGAGAGGACAACAGTTGTTAGACAAATTGATTCTCAGTTATCGGTGTCCTGGTACCTCGCTATATATAGCAGAGGCCAAGGTCAAAGTTCACAGTTGCTATCTGATATGGGATAAAAGTACGGGAGTGGAAAGAACCGGAAGATCTTAAATTTTCACAACCTGCAACAGCCAAAATGGCTATTTCGCACACCCATACGGATGGTCATCTCGCACTGCCAAATGGTCGTTTGGCAGTTCCTAGTCTGAAATGAATTGGGCTATTTCAAATTCAATTAATATCTTATTTTAATTTTCTTATTCCTTAAGTAAAGAACAATCAAAACTATTTGGGAAACATCTCAAACATTCATTCGACCCAACTGGGCCATCTCACCCAAGCGAGATGCCCGTCTCACTCACCCAAACAGCCATCTGGTGAGTTGAGTTGAGCCGGTTGGTTCACTCATATTGAACTGGTCGGTTCAAGGGTAGAACTAAGCCAAATCAATCTCTGATCAACCTGACCCCCAAATGACCGTCTCAACTACTTGAGAGCACGTCTGGCTGCCCAAAGAGTTGTCTCTCTTAGTGAGATGGTTGTTTGGTAGTCCTGGTCAGCCTATCAAGCAATCAGTTGCGTAAATTAAATATATAAATATTTTAGTTGTAAGGAGTGGGATTCTAGAGGGGAACCATTCCCTACTAAAATAAAAAGGCAACATCCCAAACAAAACACCAACAAAAACTTTTTCTCGTAAGGGATGAAACCAATTTATTAAACATGATTGTATCATAACACAAAGTAGCAGCAGAATTTAAAGATGTATCTAACCATTACAAAGATTCTTATCATAACTAGTCTTTCACCATGCAGGGTGATATAGAGGAAAAACTATCTAAAATAGGACTATATGAGGATCACCTAACAACTTCAAGCAAGTCTCCCATGAGGTATCAGCTATACTTGTTGTGGTTTAGGTCCACCTTGATTGCCTTCTCCTAGTCCAACACCTGGGGTTGGAAGCGTACCCCATAAAAGGAAAAGAAAAAGAGAATATCATAAAATAGTTGGTATGTGCATACTATGATAAATTTGAGCAATTTATCAAACAGAAAGGACATCAAGTAAAAAGGCTTCCCTTAGAAAAGATAAGAACTACCCAATTGGGCATAAAAGAAATGATTTACAATATAAAAAGATACTTTCCATAAATAATAATAAAAGTGGTGCCATAAAGCGCACATAATCTTTTTGGGCATAAAGCCCATAACAACCTGCACGTAGGTGAGATAAACATAGCACTAGAACAACATAAATAACAATGGCGGCCAAGCCACATAAACTTGAAACCTTGATAGAGAATGTCACATAAGCAAACTCCCAGTAAATATAAATGTGGGTCAAACCTCATAAATTTGAAACCCGAGTATGGGGCACATAACCCCCATCCCAAAAGAATAAATAAGGGCACTTAACCCAAAAACCAATGCAGTTACATTACTCTAGGGCTATTGAGTCACACAACATCCTTAATAGAGAGGCAAGTAAAAAGTATAGTCGGGTTTTACAATTTAGTCACCACAAAAGTGACCATCATTATCATCCATCTCAAAGTGGGCATATATCAACAAATTGAATTCCATCTTGAACAAAACAAAAGAAAATACCAAAAGAATGTCCAAAGATCAATAACAAATAAAAGGTACTTCACATGAAGCATTATTTCCAAAAAGAACAAGATATGGTGTAGGTTAATGTCCATAGGACCAAGAGAATGATGAAGATAGGTTATTTCTCAATAAAGAATAGTAGGAGATGCAAACATACCTTAAACCAGGGTCCAAGAAACTCTCTTCACCAACCTAGTTGTTTCTAAGATCTAATTACAAATTATTCATAGGTATTAGGGTTTGAGATTCATATATATATAATGAAACCCTAATTCTAAACCTTTTTACAAAACATTGGATTTTGGACTCCAAACCTAAACCAATCAACTTATTAGGTTTTTATGATTAAGAAAACATAACTATTTACTAAATTTGGAGTTTGTATGAATTAGCTACCAATTTTAGGATTTTATATTAATTAGTAATATACTTAAAATCCATCATCAAAAACATGTAAGTCAAGCTTTAAAACTATTCTTATTAGAAAGAACGCATTTTTCCAATTCCAAAACATATTTATTTATAATTTTTGGATAAGTGGATCAAAAGATACGGTTTTTGCAGTATTGACTAATCAAATAATTAGATAAAGCCACATAGGTGAGAAAATATGTGAAAAGATAACAAAAAGCAGCCCAGGCCCACATGAATTGGCCCAACCACAGGCGGCCAAGTCACCAGTCAACCCGTGCAGCCTTGGTCTACAAAGAAGACAAAAATGCAAGCAAAAGACAACCCCTCGTTCTAGAAAGCAGTAAAAGAAGAAACGAGGAAGGGCAAGACAGTAATTTATCTGAGGGGATTCTTTCCCCACTTGCTTGTGCCATGGCTTCCCGAGAAGCTTGGTCGAGTTTGGGAAAATATACCATACATGATTAAATAAGGAATAGAAGGCGGGGAAAGGAAGTAGGGGACTAACCAAATTTGCATCCATCGAGAATCGACGTGAAGACATCCCCGAGAGGCAGAGAGAAGAGTCACAAATTTGAAGAAAATACTACGATCGTTCGCTGTGAAGCAAGAGAAATTTGGGAAATTGGTGTGAGAGGAGAGTTGGGTATGGTGTCGTAGAACTTGGGCTAGGTTGATCTATTTATAGGGTGTAGTGTTAGGGCACGTGTGCAAGGGGGTTTCGAAAACTTTTGAGATGGATTTGGGAAAATCGCCAATAATGGAAACTCGTGCTAACAAAAGTCATGAATCCACGTGAAATCTCCTCATGAATATGTTGGTCAAAGAATCTTGAAAAATCATCAAGAAATGAGAGAGAAAACCGCAAAAAACCAACCCTGGTTACTATTTAAATGCGGCCTACTCAAGGTAGAGATGATGTGCACGCCGTCAGATCAAAGATCGGACAGTCTGTGTCACTTGCAAAAATCAAATTGGAAACTTTATTTAAAATCATATTTGTAATAAAGTGAAATATAAATAATTACATTATTTCTTTCCAAATCAAATTTAGGGTGTAAACAAACTCCAAATTGGATCAAAATTTTGCACAAATGCTAATTAAATCATGTAGATTCCAATTATGCAATTAGATTTGCCTTTTGAGAACTTTTGATGTGTTAAATAAATCAAATACTATTTTCTCTTTCCTCATGCATTAATGACTTTAAGATTCTCCAAATTTGATGAAACTCCATCCACAAGTCACATTAAGTTCCTTAGATACATATTTGCCATCAATTTAACATGTTGAAATTGTTTTTTACATTTATTTAATATTTTGAAGGTTCTACACACACTCTCTTGATTTCACCTTTTAATCAAATATTCTCTAGATTGAGTAAAAATTCACCCAAAGGCATATTTTAATGTGTAGATTACGAATCTAAGATTATTTTCCACTTTTGGAGTCATTAGGTGTTTTATTTCATATTTTGAAGGAAAAACACCTTTTCTTTTCTAAATAAATTTGATGTGATTATTATTATCCTTAATTTGTGAAACTTGGCATCCAAGCCAAAGCATATCCAAAGAAAACAAATTTGAGATTATTATTATCCAATTACTTCCTATTTTATTAATTTTACTCCATTATCCATTACTTCTATTATTTCTCTTATTAAATAATTCAATATCACATTACCTTGCCTAAAGAGTTATTATTTAACTTTTTATATCTCTCTTATCCTAAAAGGCTAAGGAAATATCTAGAACGAATATATTCTAACATTATCTCACATAATTTTATTTATTTCATATTTTAGTTGAATTATGAACCATATTCTCAATTTTAGACACCTTGTCCCATTATGCATATTATTACCTCATGTGACATATCATATGTACAATTCATTGATCCATGATTAAATTGAAAATATTATGTCATCCTTATTTGGCCAAGTCCAAAGACTAAGGCCTCTAACCTCTTAACCTTGGAATAAGATTAAGTTCTAGGTTTTGGTATGATACATTAGTAATCAATCCAGTTGTCATTCAAGATCAAACTCCTCTTCTAGATGAGTTCCTATGTGTGTGACCCTATAGGTCCCATATCATGTTGGAAGTGAATGTCCATAACTAGCTTATAACATCACAAGCAAAGAGTGGTGCCTAGTTGCACATTAGTGCTACCCAAGTGAAATGGAAACTTGGAGAACAACTTCAACCTACAATCTATGTAAGGTGTTGCAGTGATTGTATAATTCCATTATCTCTGATATCCAAGATGAACTCGAGGCATGGTTGGTCATCCTCTCACCATTAAATCCATGTTTCTTAAACTAAGAATAGAATATATGAGATAATATGACATCAATATCATATATTGATTCACATGTGTATGTGCATGTGCATGCGTTTCTCAGTCTTTCTAATTAAGTGGCTACGGTATCATACTCCTGTAGGAGGGATGAATCCCATATCTATCACTCACAGTCTATCCCCATGTGTCAAAGTCACCCAATCATCATTGTTATAACAACCCATGTTTTAGGACTGTATTTGATGATATCAAAGTGTAACGACCTCACTTTTTGCATCCCCCAATCAAGGAAAGACCTTCAAGTTGAGAGACATTACCTATATTCCTAAGGATCCAGATTAGTCAAATAACAAATAATAGAGAATAATTTCAATTAAATTTCAAATATTGTTTACAAAATACTTACATGGAATTCCATTACCATAACCGTACATAGAGAAGCAGTGCCTATCTAAATCCTCCTTACTTATAATAATGTCTTCACATGGTTTCATCTTTAACTTCATGTCTCTTATCATGTATATCATCATTAACCTAAAACATTGACAAACAAAACATCAGTTAATATAACGAGTTACACCGATATGTGGGGGAACAAAAATGTTTGCATCTAGTTGTAACCACATATTGCAATCAAATTATTGTTTAACATATCAAACTTTACATTTGAAACATAACTACTCAATCCTGACATATCCAAGCCTTTGTGCTCTCCCTACAGTGGACATGGATACTACCTTTCTCATATGGTAGATCCCAAATAGCCCCTTTTTTATCCTACCCTAAAGGTAGACCAAGACATAGAGTTTTATAGTCATATGATCCTACCCAAGGTAGACCAAACATCATCTCAAGATAACCTGATGATCCTACCCCAAGGGTAGACCAATACGTAAGTCATCAATTTCTCACATGTACTCAAAGCTATAGAGGAGGACTAGGATCTGAGCTAGTCATGCATATATTTATGGTGATAGCCATAGTCACTTTATAGTTGCAAGAATTGAAGTTCACGCAAGTAGTTAATTTCAAGCAATTGGTAAAACCTCAAAAATCACCATGAAACTAGAGTGATTATACATAAGTGTAACCACATACCTTTGCCATGTATATTATTCAATTATACTTCAAGCATATTATCCAATCAAGCAAGCAAATCAAGCAATCATCATATAATCTACATTATGTAAATTCTAAAGTGTCACCAATCACATTAAATACATTATACCCTACTCGGTCCTAATCTAGGGTTTGGATAAGTAATAAGGGTATTAACCCTATTTCCATTGCATAATTAACATTAGGCCAACCCTAGTTACTAGATCCATCTTATCCTTTCATTAAAATCACTTACATCAAATATGTTCATTAACACATAGCACGTTAGGATCTTTATCCCTAATTATTCCCATGCATTATTATTAGTCACATTAGAAACCCCAACTACTCATCATCATGATTATCTGCATTTCTCATATTGTTCATAAATAATAGATGATAACATAAAAGAAAGGCTTTGTAAAGTTTACAACGTGTTAATACCCAAGTCTAGGGTTTTAATGTACTAATCACTTACTAAACATGTATTCATGGAAATTTTGGGAATATAAAGTATATTTGAGTCTCTAACATATTTTATTTGAAGTCCTCTCATTTTTCTAATCAATTTTCATTTATAACTTATTTTAATCCGAGTTACCAATTATTTTCTATCAATTTTGCAAGAGAAAACCTTATTGGCCAATCAAAGATCGACATGTCACCCATAATCTAATTCTTATTCATTTTCAGGTCAGCCAAGGATAAAAGGGGAGGATTACCTCACTGCCCTTACTGATGACGCATTTCCCCAAGGGTGTTTTGGTCATTTTGATCTTTGCCTTCTTTCTCCTTGTGCCCTCGCTCTCCCGCGCGTACGCCACGACCAGAACCAGATTGTCGACTGACTCTGCGGGTGTGAACCTCTGTCTCCGATGCAGCAACACCAATGCCTCCAACACCAGCCATCGAAGTGCTACCCCCTTCCATCGTCGCTACAAGTGCCTCCCCTCTCTTTGTTCTCGCATACAAGTTGCGGACCGCCGTTCCGTGGACGCAACACTCCAGCATCGCGGCTGGCACTTTCCCTCCAATGCTCACCCTTCAGACTATCACGGGGTTGACTCCAACTCTTGTGGTCCAAAATCACCCATCCTAGGGTTCCGATCTTCCATCTTCATCATGCTTGTGTGCATCTATCTATGATGTTGTGTACGGTCGGCGGAATCCAGCATCATCCCCAACACTGATCCTCCCAACCGAGGGTGCCATCCACAAGGGTTGCTTCTCCTTCGTCGCCATGTTGACCCGATCATGCATGAAGTTGATCCAAGGGCACTCAAGATGACTGGGATCCTATCTACTGCAAGCGGTACTTGCAACAATGTTGCAAGCCTGGAGGTGCCATTTTGGGCAGGTGGATTGGAGGTCAAAGTCCTCAGTTGTTTCCTGGGCGCTGGTATAGACCTTGCAGGGCCTTCATCATCCCTTTATGTCTTGGGTGCATCAGGAAGAAAATAGAAAATAGAGCCTAGAAAATTTGGTTTCCTCGGACCATAAAGCCTAGATGCTTTTCCTGCCATCACCGAAGAGGTCCTTATATAGGACTTAGTAGGATTTGTAAATTCGCAACCAAATAGGAATGTAGGGAGGAAGAGGGTAAGAGAGCAACATTGAGAGGTAGCATGTTTAGAAAACAACCCCTATTCACTTGGATGGAAGGTATTTCACCCTATTAATCCATTGCATCCACTCCCACTTGTCTTCACGAGTCACAATTATATTGCAAAAACTACCAAAGAGTACTCTTCCTATTTTGGAAATGGTCATCCCCCTTGGCATGAAAAGACTTGATCGCTAAAGAAAACTATCAAGGAAAGGATATGTCTAATTAGGAAAATCTTTGTCACTTCTCTCACCTTGATACATGCCATCTTTATTTCAAAGAAACTCCTTAATACCCTTCCCAATTTGTAGTTTTATGGGAATGTCTTTTGCACATAATACTTGTTCTTTAAAAGATTTCATTAAAATCATATTAAATGTAATATTCTTTTTCCCCTCAATTTCTAGAACTATCTTCCTTTCCAATAATAATTTTGAGTATATCAAAACAAAACAATATTAATTGTTGCTTTGAACCATGGTGTTGCCAATAATGGCTAGATAATTATCCCATTAATTATCAAAAACACTATATTTGTATTTTCCTTGGGAAACTTTAAATATTGCTCCATATTTCCAAACATGATCACATAAATGTGCAATATTTCCAAAGTCATTATCATTAATTTGTGTACAAATTTCTTTTTTTTATTTAACTTGTGCCACAAGCACACATGCCACAAAGGGGATTCCATGAATAATACCATTGGATAAATTACAAATCAATTTATTTAGATAATACAATTTTATCAAAATTTAGGATATAACATAAAGTGTACCCAATGACATGTGACGAGTGTAGTGATTTTAGGTCTAAGAATCATAATCACCACCTTCACTGTGGGAGATGACTGTGATCACAAAACCATGTGTCACTCTGAAGGTGGGGTATGTCTGATACATTGTTCCTAACATGAATCTGTGTGCTTGGTTTAATACTGCCATAATATTTAGTCATCAACCAACTCACACTCTGATCTTATGTGTTATTGTTGTCTATCAACCTTTCACAATAACAACCGATCATGGATATAATGAGAATACGTATATGTACTCTTAACATCTAAATAATCGCATCACAAGGATAGGAATTTGACAACATATGTCATTGAGTAATATGATTCTCTAGACAATCACTTTGTATGCTCATTATCTCATAACTGAGTGAAACAGATGAATTGGAAGCTTTCCTTTTATATATGTTATCATTAATCAAATCCCTTTAGGTAATTGTGCCATGTCAATCATCATATGATTGGCTCTATGGGCATACCTTACCAACAATAAGTACCTTCCCTTGGCTGACTTTGCATACAACAATAATTATCATGCTAGCATTGGGATGCCTCCATACAAAGTGTTATATGGTAGACCATGCAGATTACCCTTACAGTGGGATGATGTAGGTGAAAGGCCTTTACTAAAATTAGAATAATTATACGTCTAGAAAGTTGATTTGATTAAGAAAGAATGAAGGCAGCTCAAGATAGATAGAAAATGTATGTTGATCAACACAGGGTGGCTAAAAGTTTCCTTGTGGGAGAATTAGTCTTTCTAAAAGTGAAATCCTTAAAGTTTATTATCAGGTTAACAATCAAAGGAAATTTGATCCCTAGATATCTAGGACCTTTGAAGATCCTTCTACAAGTTGGGGATAGGCCAGCTTTGCCTCCATCTTATGACCAAATGCACAACATGTTTCATGTCTCTATTCTAAAGAAATGTGTTAAGGATCCATCTCATGTCTTGACCATCAAACCTCTAGAAATTTGTGAAGATATGACCTACAAAGAGTATTCTATGAGCATCCATGATATGAGAGTCAACCAATTGAAAAATAATGATATGCAATTAGTGAAGGTGCTCTGGAAGCACCATAGTCTAGAGGAAGCAAACTTATCCCTAGCTCTTCACCTAGTCACAGATTTTGGGATGAAATCCCTTTTAGTAAAGGTGAGTTGTAACATACTAAATTTGGTTCCAAATTTAAATTTTGAACTATGCTTCATAATTCTCCAAAATTGAAATTTCCTTTCTCTAAAATTTCACTCATATTTGTACTCCGTTTAAAATATCTTTAAGCTCAAGCACCAATATATTATTTGCCCTTGTTTTGATCTAGTCATCCCACTTAGGACCCACGATTGGATAATTGGACCTCATTAGCATCTCTTTCCTTTTGAATCACATAAAAAGGAATTACAAAAAATTGGATATTAAAGTTTGGATTAATTATGAGAATAGATGTAATTACCCCATTGGAATTATGATTATGGGAATTATTATTTTTAGAATTTATGTTAATGTAATTTAAAGTCAGGGGTAAAATTTCTAGTCAAAAGACTAGCAACCTAGGAGATATGATTTCTTGAATTACCACTAAAAATGGCTTAAATGGGGCTTGAAACCCTGGTCAAATGGGTTTACCCACCCCCAACTTATGAACCCTAATGAAGCCGTCTTTACTGCATGAGTAGAGCTGCCCATTATCCCTCCCCTTTTGATCATTTTCCCTAATTCAAAGCCCATTCATTGTGCCATTCAATGCTCTATGTTATGCACTAGACTTCACGACACTCCCAGCCCTCTCCTCTCCTCCACCCACAATCATTTGTCTACTACAACAGGGAAGGCTGAGGGGAGTGCCAATCGTTCATTGTGGCTACCTTCAACAAAATGGAAATGCCCAAAACATCATTTTTAATCGGGAACACAAAGCCTAACTCCTTCATACCCATAAATACCCTAGCTATCATGTCAAGGGTCACAAGACCTCAATAGCATGATAACCTACTAACTCATCCCTCTCCACCACAGTCTCTTTCCTGGCCTCTCTACCTTGGCTTCTGATCACCGTAAGTCCATGAGATAACCTCACAAGACATCCCTGTGACCTCCTCCTCCAATCTCTTCCCTTGAACTATTGTCCATTGGCGAGCAGTGACAAGCATTTTTGTCGACAGCCTGTGTTGTTTGCAGCCAACCGTCAGGCATCCCTAAGCCCCACCTTGCTTCTCCACTGAGTTCGACAAAGGGTGAGCCACTTAAATCCAATCACTAATGGATCTCATCCTTAGTTATTTAAACATGTTCAACATGCTTCTGCTACACTAGTGCTGATTTAGAGGGTTCACAACACTTTGCTTATAGTCAGTTTATTGCATGTTTCTTATCTCTTTGCTCTGAGATGAAACCGCCATTATATGGTATATGATATTCCTTGCCTAACAATTAGCTCCATTGTTGTCACAATATCACTATTGAGTCATAAATGGTTGGAACATCTGTAAGTTCATCATATGAACATTTTAGATCCATATAGTATCACTATGTGTTCACAACACAAACATACTCGACTTCTATTATAGAATATAATTAATTGTTGTTAGTTTGGAACCTTTCAAACAAATTACATTCGTTTCTCTTTGAAACATATTTAAATTTTGATCACTTTTGTAATTTATAAAAGCTTGCATCTATGTAACTCTTTACATCCAACTCTTCATGTTATTGCTATCATCATTTACTAGAAATTTTATCCTTAAGTCACTCTTCAAGTAATAAAGGATATCTTTTATGACATTCTAATAACCTTTATTGGAATTTACTCATCATCTTGTCATGTCCAATACATACAAGATTATATGGGATAAGCATGTTCATAGATTACATGATAGATCCATTGTTGGGATGACCCATGGAATCTAATTCATGATATTTCCATTCTTCACAAGAATCAGAATATAGGGTTCATGAGAAACTAATATGAATTCTCTCTCATTGAATCCTTCAGTGTTGAACTCTTTCAATACATGGCTATTATATTTTCGCAAACTTCCATTTTGAAACATCAAGAACTATATCTATAGGCCTTGATTCTTATCTCATAAGAAGTTTCACCTTATCCTTCATAATTGAAGGAGTTTTCATGACAGTTCTCAACATTCACTATATTGAGATATTATTCCTCATCATATGTGGAATATTCATATATGCTCCCACTAAATCTTTTGCAAACACATATGTCTCTTTTTTCTTGACTTAAGTCAAAATCTTTGACTATCTTATCAAGTCATAAGATCCCATCTCTGAGGTGCTTGTTTTAATCCCAGATTGAACTTTGTAGTTTATGGACTTAATTTGCATTCATGAAGTTATGAAACCTTTTAGGTTGTGTCACGTACACATTCTATAATGTATTCCCTTAAGGAATCCAATTTTTTATTTTCATATGAAAAATATCATAGTCCATTCTAACTACAACTAGCATGACACTTAGTAAAGAAATTTCCATTTTGTTCAACAACTTGAACTTGATTTATTCAACCAATTTGTCATTTTATGTTATCAATGTAGGTCTTGATCATAAGACCCTATTTTACCCTTTAGGTGTTACCCCTTTAGGTAGTGCTATCAAGGTCCTACCTTGTTAGCTTACATGGATTCCATATAGCTTAGAGCTAGATTCTAGTTACCTAGTTGGCTCATCATGTATGACCAACCCATCTGAATAGTTGGATTCACAATCCTCCAATCTCATATGTGTTCAACTAGAATATTATTTTATGTATTATATGATGAATGTGAGATTCCACAACCACTTGTGATTCTCATTGTTCTCATTGTACCCTTGTTGTTGACCTCAAACACTTTGAGTTCTACGTTTACTCCCACTAAATTTTAGGAACTCAATTATCCTATTAACAAACCAATTTTGTTATTAGATAGGGATTAATAGTAATGACCAACAACCATGGTTTATGGATAAACCTTATTCAAGAAACAACTTTCTCAATGTAGGTTTTAGTCCCTTAGACATATTGGGACATTCCCAAATCATATCAAATATAATGTCTTACAAACCATTTATGTAGTGCATTATTTAGTGATAGGTATGTTTCTGAGGATATAAGAAGATTACATTAATTGACAATTATATCATGACTCATCATGGCATAATTCCTTCATTTTGACACATCATCATGCTTAGGTGGATTTGACTTATGATACATTATCATAGTCTTTTCTAGAAGGTTCTTAAGATATTGATGTAAACGTGTATCAAAGTATCTTAATACTTTCATCAATGTCACACTTCATTTATAATCTCTTTGAACATTTTCAAGAGATTAATTCTTTCATTTCATTTGGTACATATCATCATATTACCAGTAAATGAAAATGAAGTATTAGATTTATATAGCATTCATTCCATAAGATCTTCATGCATCATATGCATAAGGTGTAATGAAAGCTTTATCCTTCCACTACGTTTACTGAAGGATATCATGTCATATTGTGTGTGAATAAGACTTGCATATATCCTTAGGTTCAATAACTAAGGGAATATAGATCAACATCAATATGTAATCTAGGTATGCATTTCTTATGTGTTCATACAAGATGACTAATTCTAATGATAATCTTGATTTATCAATTATATTCTATCTAGTATAAACATTTCAAACATTCATCTTTGGATCATTTCACATTAATATCACAATATGTTTTAGGGGCAATTCCATGCAAGATCATATCTTTGAAATAAAAATATTGATCGTTCTTTATTAATAACCATCATTGTCCATAAAGGATGCATAAAGAAAATGTTTCTAACTAATGGCATAATGAAATAACAGTTCTAATGTCAGATCTTTGTTTGTTATCACATACCAAAGTGAAGAAGGAATTAGATTTATCTTATGTTGTTTATACCTAAAGTGGAGGCTTCATTGTCATCCTTCTTCTTCTTTAGTTCCTCTAACCAGAGTGGGCAATTTCTCTTCCAATATCCAAGCTGGTGACAATGGTGACAATCGCCTCTTTGTTTCTTCACTCCACCTTTTGCCTTGAGATCTGAAGACTTGGGCTTCTAGCTAGCTTTAGAACCTTTCTTAGCTTTGCCTTTGCCTTTATAATTCTCCTTTGTCTTTCTTATCATCATCACAAATGTTGGTTTGTCTTTCTTCATCTGTGTCTCAGTTGTTCATGCCCAACAACTCTGTCAAAGGCTTGTAAAAGTTGTTCATGTTGTAGTTCATGACAAAATGACTATATGACTCTGGCAGGGACTGCAGAATCACGTCAGTGTCCAACTCTTAGCCTAAGGGGAATGCCAGTATGGTTAGGTTCTCCACATACCCAACCATCTTGAGCACATGAGGACCTACTAGATCTCCTTCTGCCATGTGACATTTGAACAGTGCCTTGGAAACATCAAACCTTTTTATCTTGCCTGATCTTCATACATGTTCTTGAGATGTGTGACCATCTCAATCACCCCCATGTTCTCATGTTGCCTTTGCAACTCATGGTTCATTGAACACAACATCAGATACTTGACATCAACATCATCTTCAGTATGCTTCTTATAAGCATCCTTATGAGCCCTTGGAGCATTTTGAGTAGGTTCCTCTAGTTCTGGCAATTCCAGTACATAGATCTTGCACACCTATGTGAGAACAATTCTCAGCATCCTGAACCAGACGTGGAAGTTGTTCCCAACAAGTTTATCCTTTTCAATGACCGACTGCAGACAAAAGTGATTGTTTGGTGTGGCCACTTGATTCTACAAAAGAATTTGCAATTTGTCAAAAACTCATTTTTGATTTGATTTGGTTAAAATTTGTGTCATAATAATTAGGTATTTCATTAATTATCGTTCTCATTATTTTGTTCAAATTGGCAACCCTCAAGTATCAATTTAGAAAATTGCAGAGAACAATTTTCTAATGATCCCAAATCCAAAATGATTCAATTATTACCCGGTCTACACCAGCGTCCATAATCAACTATCAAGGTAGGTAGTCATGCCAATTGCATCATATGCAACTCTTGGATAGTTTAAATGCACAACTTATTGCCATGATCATCTGCATGCTTCTGGGCCCAGACTCTCTGAGAATCACCAGTTAAGCCCGACCCAATAGCCAATATGATAATAATGCACACCACTATGGCGGAACCTACATTACTACCATCACACTTCCACGAGGTAGATGGTGCGCCACGCTTTGGTATAACCTAAGCTTGGTCAAATACATTTTTCATGTGTATTGCTATTGGAAAGCATCTTAGACTTAATATGTTTGATTGAGGGGTTTTATATATATCATATATATACATATATTGTATCCTATCACCACACATATAGTATGTAGCATATACATGCTATATCCCACAACATAAACATGTAAAACAAAAAGGTGATGGTTATGGCCATGTCTACTTGTAATTCCCTGGTCCTACAAGGAATTACTACCACCTAGGTCAATCATCACATCACATGTATGAACGTGTGGTTGATGTAGATATGTGCTTGCCAGTCTGGGTAGATCGATCCAACCTTTGAATCGGTTGTTTCGCCTCTTGGCTAGTCGGTTGGTCCTCTTGTCCAATCAATGTTTAGACTTCTTCCAAATGGTCGATTGGGCCTCCCAGCGGTCATATAGTTCCATCATCCTCTGTCCTCCATGGTCCTCTAGACGGTCGGCTCGTCTTACGAACTGGTCATCTCAACCAACGTTGAACATCTTCAATGTTGTTGCATTAAAGGAAACTATCATATTGCTACTTTATTACATTGAATAAGAGAAACTTCAAGTTACATTCAAGGGGAGCAAAGGTAGAAAAGAATTAACTTTACATTGGGAGGAGGGAGGCATAGGCTCGATACGTAGACTGAGATAAATAAGAACCAAACCATCCAACCACATGCATATTTAGGGTTTAGGCCGTAACCACGCTACACATCCACCATCAAAACCGATTTTAGGATGACGTGTGTAAATTTCAAATATATATATATATATATATATATATATATATATATATATATATATATATGTATATGTATATGTATATATATATAGAGAGAGAGAGAGTCGGGCTACAATACACTTGAGTGTATTTGGAGCAGAATACACTCAAGTAGTTTTTCATGATGCAATATTTTTTTCAAAAATATAATCCATTGATCTTCTTAAACATCTTGTGAATAGCTCATATATAAAATTTGAGCACATTTGGACATTTGTAGGTCATGTTATAAAGATCGCAAAATTTATGCATTTTAAATTAGTTTCGCACATTGATTTTGTTGCCCTCGGATGAGTGACTTACGCTCATCCAAATGGGCTCAAAATTTATATGCAGCCTAATTATAGTATGACAATGAACATCAATGGTTTACATTTTGCAAAAAAATAATCTTCTTATACAAACACCACTTGAGTGTAGTGTGCAATCTATACACTTGAGTGTATTCTAGTCTGACTATATATATATTAGTTTTGGATTATATGGTCTTTGATCAGATACGCATATGAGAGTAGTTAAAATATTTGTATCATATGCAATAAATAAATGACAAAACCAAAATACAATCATATTGATTATCCTAAAACATAGTAAATTGATGTGGCTCTGATACCACTATTGGGAAATATGAGCACAGAGTATAGCAGTGGAAACAAAAAATTTATCTATCTGTATTCCCCAATATAGCAAGATCGTATCAACTACTATGCAATAGGAAGGATGGTTTTAGCAAGTTATACTTGCTCCTGGAGCAAGTCCAATGACAAAACTCACTTCTTTTCAACTACTGATAAGTTGCACTTGGACGATGGTTGTACAGCTCATGATCTTCACCACAAACAACGTCTGTACAACCTCTACAGTGACTCATGTGGTCTCACCACGGACTGTAGGTTGACTTTGCTCTCCGAGCAGCATCCAAAGGACTCCTACCTCTAGAGTAGTCTACACGAACCAATTAGAACTCCTGTCGTTCACTAAGAATGGATAGGAAGGAGTTGTCCTCCCCATTGGTGTACTAGTCACCAACCTGCTCTCCCACAATGACAACTTCTTAGTTGTTCTCACCCGTTGTCTATCCCTCCTTTTCAGGTAGGACTTGCCTAGGCTCTCTTGGTCACCACAACTAGAGAGGACAACAGTTGTTAAAGAAACTGATTCTCAATTGTCTGTGTTGTACTCTGGGAAGCCCTCGGTACCCCTCTATACATAGTAGAGGCCAGGCTCAAGATTCCCAGTTGCTATCTGATACGGGATAAAGGTGCGAGAGTCAAAATAATCGGAAGATCTTGAATTTTCACAACCTGCAACAGCCAAAATGGTCATTTCGACACCCAGATGGCTGTCTGGTACGCGAGAGAATCATCTCACACTTCCAAATAGTCGTTTGGCAGTTCCCAGTCTGAAATGAATTTGGCTATTTAAAATTCAATTAATATATCATATTTTTTTCCTTGTTCCTCAAGTAAAGAACAATCAAAACTATTCAGGAAACATCCTAAACCTTCGTTCGACCCAACCAAGCTGTCTCACCCAAGCGAGACGCCTGTCTCACTCACCCAGACAGCCATTTGGTGAGTTGAGTTGAGCCGGTCGGTTCAAGGGAGGTACTAATCCAAATCGATCTCTGATCAGCTTGACCCCCAAACGGCTGTCTCAACTACTTGAGACGCACGTCTGACTGCCCAAACGGCCATCTCACTCAGTGAAATGGTCATTTGGAAGTCTCGATCAGCCAATCAAGCAATCATTTGCATGAATTGAATACCTAAACACTTTAGTAATCAAACCAATCATCGTTCAAGATCAAACTCCTCTTCTATATGAGTTCCTATGTGTGTGACCCTATAGGTCCCATATCACGTTGGTAGTGAATGTCCATAACTATTTTATGACATCACAAGCAAAGAGTGGTGCCTCATCGCACATCAGTGCTACCTAAGTGAAATGGAAAGTTGGAGAACAACTTTAACCTACAATCTATCTTAGGTGTTGCAGTGATTGTATAATTCCTTTGTCTCTGATATCTAGGAGAACTCAAGGCATGGTTGATCATCCTCTCAATGTTCAATCCATGTTTCTTGAACTAAGAGAAAACTGTCTGAGATAATGTGACATCAATATCATATATTGATTCACATGTGCATGTGCATGTGCATGTGTTTATCATACTCTCTAATCAAGTGGCCAGGATATCATACTCCCATAGGAGGGACAAATCCCATATCTATCACTCACAGTCTATCCCTATGTGTCAAAGTCACCCAATCATCATTGTTATAACAACCTATGTTTCAGGACGGGGTTAGATGATGTCAAATTGTAGCCAGCGACATGTGACAAGTGCAGTGATTTTAGGTCTAAGAATCACAATCACCACCTTCACTGTGAGAGATTATTGTGACCACAAAACCATGTGTCATTCTCAAGGTGGGTCTTTCCAATATATTATTCTCTAACATGTATTTGTGTGCTGGGTTTGATATTGACATGTCATGACTAATGAGATTTAGTCATCAACCAACTCACATGCTGATCTTATGTGTTATTGTTTTCTATCAGCCTTCCACAATAACAACCGATCATGGACATAATGAGAATATGTATATGTACTCTTAACATCTGTATGATCTCATCCCTCTCCACCCCAATCTCTAACCTGACCTCTACCTTGGCTTCTGATCACCCTAAGTCCATGAGATAGCCTTGTAAGACATACCTAAAACCTCCTCCTCCAGTCTCCTCCCTTGAATTTTGTGCACTGGCGAGCAGCCACAAGCATTTGTGTCGACAACCTGTGCTATTTGCAGCCAACTGTTAGGCATCCCTAAGCCCCACCAGTCCTACCTTGTTTCTCCACTGAGTTTGACCAAGGATGAGACACCCCATCTCAACCTACACTCTCCTCTTCTACTGGTTGTGCCACTGGTGGGTGCAAGCAATGACCAACAACTGTAAGTCCCATGACCACCACCACCATGCAGAACCACCACTCTCACCCCCATTCAGGTTACTTCGACCAAACTAGAAGAAGCCATAGCCAACTATCAAGAGGTACCGCCTCTTCTCTTTTGATCACATTCAATAAATCAGTAAATTGAGTAAGATGAAGAGATAATCTATGGGGTATACACATCATTACATATTCCCTAATTATTGGATCTACTAGTGAGATGAATTAATAGATAGGTACATATATGCGTGACCCTACCATTAATACAATGCAAACCATAGTTATATGTGCATGTTATGAACTTGATCTATTTTTGGTCTTACAAAGTACATATATGCATACATATGACCTAGATCATTCATATAGATAAAATGATCGGCCATGAGGAATTAAGGAAGATCAAGGAATTTTCTATGATTTAGACTACATTTGATTATCCTTATTGATGATTTGCTTAATGTACATTTCAACATGATAGAGAATAAAATGTATAACATTAAGGATATTAAGGGGCATATATGGAGAAATCAAATTCAAAAGTTCTACCTATCTTAAGGCTTTTACAAATCTTATAAATTATTTACCCTTAAATTATATATATGCATGTGGCCCATACTATTGTATTACATATGTAATATTATGTAATATATAAATCTTCCCTACTAGGAACATGAGTATTGAATATAACTACGATAATAGGAAGGAACTTAATGATCTCAAGACAATGCAATAAAGGGATGATTATTAATATATACTAATAACTAAGGGTAAAATAATAATTTCACCTAATAAGAACCCAGGAGGTGATTTCAAAGCCAAGGACTACCTAATGGAATGGTATATTTCCCTCTCTCTAGGATTTGAAACTTTAGAGCCTGTTGAACCCTAACTGGGGAATATTATATTTTTCTTGGATTCTAAGGTATTAGATTCTCTATTTCCACATTGATTTATTAATTTCCCTTTTGAATTTCATGTACAATTTTTAGGGGTGAACCCTATACTTTTTATAAGCCATCTCCCTCTTTGAAAGTTCACCACTCCAAATTCATTATTGTTAGACATTGTTAAATATAATGATATGCACTAAATTGATCTTGGAGTTTTGAATTTTTGGACTTTGGTCCATTTGGGCTTTGGACCTTTAGAGCTTTGGCTCCTAGAGGTTGGGTACATCTTGTCGGCAGTGCACATGTTGTAATGGATTAGTGGTCCCCTGTATATTGGTTAGAACAGTAGGCTACCATGTCATTCTTTATTAGATGATTGAACATATGTCATTGTAGTCATATATAAAGAGATGATATGATAGTGCTCAATCTAATATTTGAAATCGATCATTGCAATTATTTTGATAATTGATATTTTGAACCATTTTGCACAACCTTGTGGGACTTTCATCTTGAGATACAAACATTGAAATATTGTTATCCTTACTTTAACAAATTTAGTCCACCAAATATTCTCTTCCTAGTTTTGATGTTACCTTGAATCATACTTCGCACCTATATTTTGTAAATAGATTAATGTAAGAATGTAGTACCATCAATTGCTGACCCATTTTCTCTTGGTCCATGTCGTGGGTTGTTTATCCCTCTGAGATATTTCCTGGACAGAAGTACCTGCTCATCTACTGTCTCCTGGGAAAGGATCCTCTTCTCCCTCATCCCAACCCAGGTTTTGTAATTTCAGCAAGCATACTAATCACAATGAAGATAAATGCTGGAAAAAAGCATGGCAAACATGAATGGGCAAATAAAGTGTCAACTACCAATGTTGATGGAGATTCTACCCCTACTCCTTATGTTACTAATCTTCAGATAGTGACAATGAGTTCTTATGACCTTTAAAATTGGTTAAGGTCTCTTATGTTGCTACTATTGCTCCTAAATCAAACATTGCTCAACACTCAGGTGACCCTTCATGTCTTCAAGCATCTCCCTCTTTATATAAAGATAATTGGGTCATTGATTGGGTGCTACAACCCATATGATTGGTAATCAAAATTTGTTTTCTTACCTGAAGATATTTACTAGCCATCCTCCTATGCGTCTGGAAGATGGGACCACTTCTCCGGTTGTTGGGAGAGGAGATGTGAACAACAATATTCTTAAGTGTATCTTGTTTGGGCCTAAATTCCCATTAAACTCAATGTTTGTTAGTCAAATTACCAAATCCTTAAACTGCAATAACTTTCTTTCTTTACATTATCTCTATGCATGATCTTAGGACAAAGAAGATTATTGGTGGGAGATATGAAGGTGTAGATGGTTCATACTACTAGTAAACCTCGAAAAACCCTACTACTAATGCTCTTGTGGCCCAATCTAGTTCCCTTCGTCAAGGGCACCTGGGACTTGGTCAACCTTCTGCTTCCAAATCGAAGTCATTATTTCCAACTTTGTTTACTGAGAACTTTTCATATGAGTATTATCAGCTTGGAAAACATTATCGAATAGTGTTTTCTCACAGCCATAATAATAGGAGTTCAAGTTTCTTTTACTCAATTAACACTAATGTTTAGGGACCATGTCGTATTGCTAATCGTAATGGAGTACAGTATTTTTTACCTTTATTGATGAATGGTCTCATGCTACTTGAATCTATTTGTTAAAAGATCATTCTGAAGTTTTAGATGCTTTCTCTAAATTTCTTAATGAGATAAAGATTCAATTATCAGCTACTTCTAAATTTCTCTGCACTGATAATGCTTTTGAATATGTGCAACATGATTTTCAAAAGATTTGTATTTCTAAGGGTATTATTCACCAAACTTTGTGTCGCTATATCCCACGAAAAATGGAGTTTCTGAAAGGAAGAACAAACATCTTCATGATGTAGCTTACATTCTCCTAATTGAAATAAAATTATCAAAATTTATTGGGTTGTGCAATTCTTTTAGCCAATTATTTCATCCATCAAATTCCTTCTTTTATGATTCAAATAAGATTCCTTATAGCCTTATTTATCCCCATGAACCTATCTTTTCTTTACCATGCAAAGTTTTGTGTTGTCTATGTTTTGTTCGTAATCACCAACATGTGAATGATAAACTAACACTATGTGTTTGCTGCTGTTGTTTTCTTGGTTACTCTCATACACGAAGGGGGTATAAATGTTTTAATCATGTTGCACGTTGTTTGTATGCCAATGCACATGTCGCCTTTTTTAAGATACATCCTTATTTTTTAGAACCTAGCAACCAGGTGCCACTTTCAACTGTGCCCATTCCTGACCCTACTGTGTCTGCACCTCTACCAAAAGTATCCCCTACTTTGACATCTTCTAAGACTGATGATCCACCTCAATACAATGGTAATTTTACTGACTCTGTTATGACTTATGATTTTGGCATTCCCATTGCATTATGAAAGAGGCGATGATTTGGTGCCACATATTGTATCTCTCAAAATGTGTCCACAAATCATTTGAATGCTTCCATGACTCAGTTTATTGTTGCTTTATCTACAATTTCTATTCTAAAGAACGTTCAGGAGGCACTACTACACTCTAGGCAGAAACAAGCCATGTATCAAGAGATGGATGCACTTCACTCTCGTGGGACATGAGGCCTTGTTTATCTCCCTGGAGGTTGTAAACCTATTGGTTGTTGATGGGTGTTTATTGTAATTTATTTGTCTGATGGGATAGTTGAATGTCTAAATGCTAGACTTGTTGCTAAGGGATACACAGAAGAAGATAGGATTGATTATTTTGAAACCTTTCCTTCAGTTTCTCGACTTAATTATATCCACATTTTGAATTTTATTCATATTAATAAAGGTTGGCACTTACATCAATTAGATGTTAAGATTGCTTATGCAGATTTATAAGAGACTATCTACATGTCACAATCTCTAGGTTATGTTGCTCATGGGGAGTACCTGGGAAAGTATGCTTCTAAATAAAGCTATTTATGGTCTTAAACAGAGTCCTCAATCTTGGTTTGACAAGTTATATGGTGTACTACACAAATTTGGCTTCATGCAGTTTCATTGTGACCACACAGTGTTGTTCAACACCGCTACTTTTAGAATTATTGTGCATATTGTTTATGTGGATGATATCATCATGTCTGGAAGCGAATTGTAGGAATTGTTTCTATAAAGAAATATCTTATGGAGTATTTTGTAACCAAAGACATTGGGCATATATAGTATTTTCTTGGCATGAGGTAGCACATAACAAAGATGAAGTATCCTTATCACTGAGAAAGTATACTCTGGACTTACTTATTGAAACTAGAATGCTTGTTTTCTATTGATTTGGTATTCAAACGACACGCAAAATACCTTGGACTTGAACATTTCTCGTCTCGAGCATCATTGAATTTAAAACGCTACCACATAATACGTTTGGCCCATCATCCTCACTCACTAACATCACTTAAGTCCTTCCACCTTATATGGCCAAGCAACCTTGACTTCCTAGATTTACTGGAAAACAATTTTCATATTCCCTAATTCAAAATTATTTTATAGCTTGGTTCCATTTTAAGACTCATAATAAAATAGATTTCATATTTCCTTTGTATTTAGCACTCTCGCATATTCTTACAAGTCATTGCACAAGAACATGACTTATTTTGATTGGTTGGGGTTTATGTCATTTTTCCCTGGGTATAATACAAAGTGAAGGGAGGTATGGAAGATGAGTGATCTCTACTCTATTTGACTTGAGATCTTTTTATTTATGTATTGTAGTTACATTAATCGTATTTTTTTTCTTTATGTGCTTATTGGCATTTTATTTTTTATGATACACCCCAAGTAATTGCAAAGGATATGGAAGAAGCGGAAGAGGGGGGAGGGTGTCACTCTGAACTTAAGTTTTTGCACTTTGACTTTTTATTTTACTTTTTTATTTTGTAGATGGAGAGATAAAAAGGCTATGAAAAAGTGTAGAAAAGGTTGTTCTTGTGTAGCTCATTTTTTTCTGAATTTAAGCGTATTGGGAGTATCTACATCGAGTCAATAAATTATGAGTTATGCAAAATCAAGAAGTTTTTCAAGCTAATCTATAACTCTAGATAAGGAAGCATTATTTTTTAATCATATTCATCATCTACAGTTTGTCATCATTTTCAAGGAATGATGTTAATTAAGATCCTAAGTGACGAGATAATTTCTATCAATGGCAGGTTTATAAATTATGTTACAAAAGAAGTTACATCATTCAAGGGGGTGTATTAATAAACATGAAAATCATTATGGACAATTAGATAAAGGCCTGTCCGATTAGATAAGGGCCAAAGATAAAGGAATTTAAAAAAAATAAAGCTAAACTACATAACATAATGGAAATTGTAAGAAAATTAAAATAGAGTGGGTGAAATGAGTACATATAAACCACCTCCATCCCAAACTTAAAATTTTACTAGACCTGAGTAAAATTTAAATCTGCAATGGAGGGGAGAAAAGTGCAGAGATCACCAGGAGGCCATGGTAGCTCAAAGAATGTCCAACTGAATGGAATATGTATGATGTCTAGAACTAGGGTTGTCAATGGGTAAGGGTATACCCTTTACCCTTTATACATATCCTGGAGAGTAAGGGTAACTTTTTTCTTACCCTTCACCTTTTTACCCGTTACCCGCTTACCCATTCCTTTAGTAGGGGAGGGTAAGGAATAGACATTATCCATTCCCTTTTCCCTATTTACCCACTAGTAGTTAGAAAAAGATAAAAAATATATAATATAGGGTGTTCAGACCAAATAGCCCAACCCTAATCCTCTACCAATATATTACACTTGTAGTCATGGTGTGCAGCATCCATACTCCTAATGGAAGTGCTTGTAGCTGACATTTTGGCTCCAAGATCGCCAATGTTCCTACATATGATCCACCATTGTTTTGGGTTGGCTTTTGTCTTCTCTGGCCCTGCCTCCCAACCTTGTCTATCCAAAATGATGAACGGCAAGAGTCACAACTTCTACTCTAATATTCAAATTACACTCATAACTAATATGTCAAGATTTGGTCCTACCTTCTCTCCTTAAGTGCTACTGGGACTTGTATCCATTCTATCGGTCTCGAGCCAGACCAGCCATTCCTACGAGCTGTCACCTGGTGTGATGAAACACCATGTAGGTTCTCTTGCCTCCCCTGATAGGCGATAATTTCTAGTCCCAATGGTGGTCCCTTCCTCCACCTTCTCATCTTATTCTTCCTTATCAAAGAAGAGAGAGTGTCAGTGTTCACTTTTGTTTCCCACCACCGTTGAATATTCTTCTTCATCATCATGGCAAAATTAGAGACAAAGCTTATAGTTACTTTTAGATATCCAATTTTCTTAACTGGATTAGGTTACTCTCCCATTCCGTTGCTCATGCTATCTACTCAATTTCATCTATAATTGCATCTTATATTGTATTTGTTTATGTGTTTTTTATCTTTTGGAATCTAACAATTTATTCATCATCTAGTAAAGATCAATCTATCTAGTTGGAAAGTTGTACACTATTATTGTGTTCTTCGATAGTTTAAATATTCATGGGTTTATGTAATCAGACTTCATTTTAATCAATCATAGAAAGCATCTACAATATTAGGAATTAATACTAGTGACATATAACTGGCCATTACGACCTGAATTTGTGAGATCTTAATGACAAGCACTAAGAAATTACTTTTGACCTTGATAGAAAAAGGTGTGTTTGGCATGAGGCTTAAAATCTATATGAAAGATTATCCATTTATCTGTATCCTACCCATTTACCTTCCCCATACCCTCCTCGTCGACAACCCTATCTAGAATCTTGATTACTGGAGCTTCATAGTGCACCCAATGGTTGGGTGGGGTGGAATCTCATAAGGTATTTCATATTGTCTTTCACCTCGCAATCCCTGCATTAGGATCCACATATATTCCTTCAGTTTTAAATGAAGTGTTGGTGATGAATGTAGATTGGGGGAGATTGGCAGGTGATGGACTGGTAGCACATTTAGTGCCCGTTCAAGTTCAGACAGAGGAACTGGCTATGTTTTCCCCCTATAATATTGATCTACATATAGGAGAAGTGGTATATGTTGACTTGAGAGTTATACATTTCCCATATTTTGATAATGACTTAACCATTCCATTCCTATGTATCTAATATGTTTGTTTAAGATTGATTTCAGGCTTTAGGTACATGAAAATGATCAAATTACACAAGCCCTAGCTTGTTCAAGTTCAAGTTCAAGTCAAAAGCAATGCAAGTGTGTGATTTGGTAAATCACTCCAAATGACCTTAGATGATTTTTGTAATTACTTGTATTAATGATATGACTTGTAACTAAGATGAGAAAAAATCAGGGACACTTAATTCCAAGGTTTAATCACTCAAATGTGAATTTAGAAAAAATTTCATAGCCTATTTATCGGTCGAGTTGGAAACTCGATCGATCCTATGATGGATTTTCTAAAGATGTACCATCGGTCGAGTTTCACACTCACATAACTCGGCCGACTGACTCACTAAGAAAAACTAATTTTAGCTCATCGGTCGAGTTTCCCAGAACAAACTCGACCGATAGTCTAAAAATTGTATTTGTCATTTAGTGGATCAGTCGAGTTACCTTTATTAAAACTCGACTTAATGTACTATATGGAAAACATAGAAAAAGTGATTATAACCGTTGGTGAGTTGATTTGGGTGAGAATAGATCTATTACAACTTGGAAAATGGCTATATTTCGACCCTAAGTGATCCCACACTCAAGGGAGCACCCCCGGCTATAAATAGGACCCCTTGGAGTTCATTCCAAGTTTGCTCATTCATGCTATTCTAAGTCCTTTCTATAGTTGAGTGTGTTGCAACTCCTTTAGCCCCTTTCTCTCTCTAATTTACTCTTCATTTCATGATTATGAGTGAGATAGGCCAGTTGTAAGAGAGCTACTTCCTTGTGCTTGTAAAGCTCTAATTTCATTCCATCTTCCCTACCCCTTTCCTTCATGAAGCAAAGGTGAAGCAAGATACTCTAAGTGAAGGTGGAGTTGTTGTTCTTCTTCTTCAGGGTTGAAGAAGAGGTGAAGATCTTCTCTAGGTGAAGGAGAAGGCAAAGGCTGAAGATCCAAGAAGAGTGGGTAAACCCTTGAAGGATGAAGACTTGTGTAAGAGTAGGTAAGACCTTGTAAGAAGGTTGAAGACTCTTGGCAAAGTGGGTAAGTCCTTGGTAAGGTGGAATACTCTTAGTACTTGGATGGGTAAGTCCTTTGGTGGTCTTGTATTGTAACTCTTATTGGTGAATATACTGAGGAAAGTACTTGCAAAGTCCTAGAGGTTGACCTCTCTAGGTAGTAGACTAACTCTATCCTAGTTTGGAGAGTGGAACCACTCTAAACAACCTTGTCAAGTGCTTTCTTTCAATATCTCTCATCCTTGATATGCTTGTTAGTTAAGACTTCATATTGCACTTAAGATATTGGTTTTAAATTGATATAATTTGAAGGTCTAATCTATCTTGTGAGAATTTTTGAAGCTATATTCACCCCCCCCCCCGCTAGAGCCCTAGATCTAACAAGTGGTATCAAAGATAAGGATCTTCTCCAACAATCTCCCAGGAGACAAGAAGATGGGCAACAACCTACTTGGTTCTCTTAACCTAGAGGGAGGCTTCTCAATGGGTTGGCTGCATTGGGAAACACCTTGGATAGAGGTATGATCAACTCCAAGATCTTGAGGACTCTACCAAAGATATGGGAGTCAAAGGTCACCTCCATTGAAGAAGTAAGGAGCCTTGATGACATCCCAACTGAAGAGCTCATTGGCAACCTCCAAGCCCATGAGCTAAGGCTTGACAAGCAAGAAGAAGAATCCAAGCAAGAGGAGAAGGAAGCCAAGAAGATCAAAGATAGTGCTTTCAAAGCACAAGTCGAGGCGGTCATCCTTCAACAAAAAAATTCTTGCCATAATTATCCTTCCTCCTCTAGTGAAGATGATAGCCCAAGTGAGCATGAAGCCAACTACATAAAGGGCAAACACTTAAATGGAAAGCAAGCCTCCTCCTCCTCTACTCCTAGATGCTGCAAGTGTGGACAAAAGGGGCACTACAAGAGTGAATGTCCCAAGTCGAGAAAGTCACACCACAAGGGAAGCTCAAAGAAGGAAGAGGAGTACAAGAAGGAGAGAAAGTACAAGAGGAAGGACAAGAAGGAGAAGAGACACAAGAATGCAACTCATGCAGCTTGGGAAGCTTCATCCTCAAGTAGCTCAAGCTTCGAAGAAGATGGAGAGTGCCACCTTGCACTCATGGACTCTACTAGTGAATAAATTGGTGAGGTAAGTAAGGTAAGTGAGGTAAGATTGCATGAGTTATATAAGGAATCTATTATTGACATGTTTATTTTTACGCATTCATCGTTTGCTAAATGTAAATCTAAACGAAAATGGTTAGGAAAAAGTATTGATAATTTGTATGCTAAACTTGAAATTCTTGAGCTTAATGAGAAAACTCATCTTGAGAGTATTGATAACTTGCAAGGCCAATATCTTGATCTTGAGCTCTAATACAATGGAGTTGAAGTATAGAATGGTATCTACCTTAAGAACATTGAAACTCTTAAGGAAGAAAACCAAAAGTGCCTAAAGGAGCTTAAAACTCTTAAAACTAAAAATGTTGAATTTAAGCTTCTTGTTGATGCTTGTAAAGATGAGAGAAATGTCTATCTTAAGGAAATTCAAGTGTTTAAATCTGAAAATGCTAGGTTTCTTGGTCAAGTTAATGATTTATCTTCTAGACCTATCTTGCCTAGTAATGTTGTTGCTTCTATTTCTCTTGAGAAAGATTCTTATTTAACTAAAGCCCTATGTCTTGAGGCCGACCTTGTTCATGCTAGAGATGATATTGCTAGCTTATCTTCTACTATCATTTCTCTTAATGATGATAATCATAGATTAAGAACATCTCTATAGAAATTCCTCAAAGGGAAAAACTCCCTAAATGAAATCCTTGACCATCCTACCAAACAAAGTGGTACTAGTGGTTGGGATTTGTAGGGGGGCTTCAAAGGGCAAGAACAAAGCCAAAGGTAAGAAAAAGAGCAAGGAGAAGTCTTTCTTTATAGGAGAGTCTTCCGGCACTAAGAATCATATGGTTTGTTCTTATTGCAAGTGTGATGATCATTACTCTACTTATTGTCCTTATAGGCCTAAGGGGACCAACCCAAAGATGAAATGGGTCCCCAAGCTAACTCTGGATTCCAAAGTTTGAGTTGGGAACTGACATTCTTCTTTCTTATAGGAAAAAGGAAGATGGATTGTTGATAGTGGATGCACTAAGCATATGACAGGTGATATAATCCATTTCAACAACTTCACCAAAAAGAAAAGAGGTTCGGTCACCTTTGGGGACAATTAGAAAGGTAAATTCAAAGGTGAGGGTGATGTAGGAGAATCCTTGTGTATCAAGAATGTTGTTTTTGTGGATGTCCTACATCACAATTTAATTAGTGTTAATCAGTTATGTGACAATGGTTATATATAAGGGAACTAGAAGTGGTAATCTTTATGTTATTGTTCTTGACTCTATTAAGCATGTTGTTGGTAGATGCCTAGTAGTCAACTTGAATGATATTTCTCTTTGGCATCGTCAGCTTGATCATGTAAATATGCATCAGTTGAAGAAGTTGAGAAAAAAGTACTTGGTCAAGGGACTTCCCAAATTGGATTTTGAAAAGGATGAGGAATGCCAACCTTGTACCAAAGGAAAGCAAACCAAGTCCTCCTTCAAATCCAAAGGAGTCCTTAGTACCAAGAGAGCTCTTGATCTTCTTCACATTGATCTATTTGGACCAATGAGAACTCAATCGCTTCATGGTTCCAAGTATTTCCTTGTTATTGTTGATGATTTCTCTAGATATACTTGGACCTTTTTTCTCATTTCCAAGAGTGATACGCTTGATGTTTTCTCAAGCTTTTGTAAACGAGTTGAGAATGAAGCCTCTTGCCGCATAGTTTCCATTTGTAGTTATCATGGGGGAGAATTTGAAAATTATCTTTTTGAACGCTTTTGTCAAGAATCTGGTTATGCACATAACTTCTCTTCACCTCGAACACCTCAACAAAATGGGGTTGTAGAGAGGAATAATAGGTCTTTATAGGAGATGGCTAGGACCATGCTCTAGAGTATGATACTCCAAAGAAGTTTTGGGCTGAAGCTGTTAGTACCTCATGTTTTGTACAAAACTAGGTTTTTACACATCCTTTTTTGAAGAAAATCCCATATGAGATATGGCGTGGTAGGAAACCTTCTATTGAGTATTTCCATGTTTTTGGATGTCCTTGTTTTGTCTTAAATATGAAAGATTCTCTCAACAAGTTTAATCTGAAATCTTACAAGGCTTTCTTTCTTGGCTATAGCACTACTAGCAAGGCTTATAGAGTATTTAATGTTGATCTTGCTAAAGTAGAAGAATCCATAAATGTTAAGTTTATTGAGACTAAACCCTCTATTCCCAAAGATATTATTACAAATGATGATGTTGCATGTGAAGTAATTCCTATTCTAAAAGATCTCAACATCACCCAAAAGGGAAAAGAGGTGGTTACTCAAGAAGAACAGAAAGATGAAGAGAAGAAGGATCCAACTCCCTGCTTTGCAAAGAACCATCCAAAAGTGCTAATTCTAGGTTATCATTTTGAAAGAGTGAAGATGTGGGTTGCATTCAACAAAGAACAAGCCAACAATGCCTTCATCTCACAACTTGAGCCAAAGAACATCAAGGAAGCTCTTGGGGATGATGAGTGGATCCTAGCTATGCAAGAAGAGTTGGAACAATTTGACAAGAACAAAGTATGGACCCTAGTGCCAAGACCAAGTGATAGAAAGAGCATTGGCACCAAATGGGTCTACCGCAACAAGCTTGATGAAAGTAGCAAAGTGGTAAGGAACAAAGCAAGGTTAGTGGATCAAGGCTACAATCAATAGGAAGGTATAGATTTTGATGAAACATATGCACCTATAGCTAGAATTGAGTCCATTCGTATGTTACTTGCCTTTACTAGTTATAAAAACTTTCTTCTTTATCAAATGGATGTTAAAAGTGCATTTTTGAATGGTACAATCGAGGAGGAAGTTTTTTTTGTACAACCCCGGTTGTACAACCCCCGGGCTTTGAACATGATAGTTTACCTAACCATGTTTATTTGTTGCAAAAGCTCTCTATGGACTCAAACAAGCACCTCGATCTTGGTATGAGAAATTAAAGAACTTTTTGTTAGATCATGGGTATATCATGGGCAAAGTGGATTCTACCCTATTTCTAAAGCACACTTCTAATAATTTTCTTATCATACAAATATATGTTGATGATATCATTTTTGGTGGAACTAACCTTGATCTTTGCAAAGAATTTAGTGATCTTATGTAGAGTGAATTCGAGATGAGTATGATGGGTGAGCTCGCGTTCTTCCTCAGATTTCAAATCAAGCAAACAAAAGATGGGAACTTCATCAACCAAGGCAAGTATACAAGTGAGTTACTCAAATGCTTTGGGATGGAGAACACCAAGATGATGGACACACCCATGTCAAACACAGCCAAACTTGACAAAGATGAAGAAGGTGAGAAGGTAGATGAGAAGCTCTATAGAGGTATGATTGAAAGTTTACTTTACTTAACTCCCTCTAGACCTGATATAATGTTTAGTGTTGGCTTGTGTGCTCGCTTTCAATCAAATCCTAAGAAATCACATCTTATAGCTGTCAAGAGAATTTTAAGGTACTTAGCCAAAACCCAAAATTTTAGACTATGGTATCCCAAGTCAAGGGACTTTACTCTTGCTGCTTATAGTGATGTGGATTATGCAGGGTGCTTGATTGATAGAAGGTGCACAAGTGGCACTTGCTTTCTCCTAGTACCATGCTTGGTGTCTTGGTTTTCCAAGAAACAGAGCACAGTGGAATTATCAACCACCGAGGCTGAATACATTACATCCGGGAGTTGTTGTGCCCAGGTCCTATGGATGAAGCAAATGCTCTAAGACTTTAACATTCATTTTTATGCTTCTCCTATCTATTATAATAATACTAGTGCAAATAACTTGTCATATAATCCTATCTTGCATAGTAGAGCTAAACATATAGAGATTTGCCATCATTTTCTCTGTGATCACATTGCCAAGAAGGATGTCTATATCACACATGTGGACACGGAAAATCAATTGGCGGACATTTTCATTAAACCTCTAGCTAGAGAGCAATTTAACTTTATTAGATCCAAACTGCTCATAACTTTTTTGAATGAATCTGATATGCCTTCTAGCTACTTGTCATCTATCTTATATGTTTTGCCTATGTTTTGATCACCATTGCTTGCTAATATGGTAAAGTTCCAGTTTTTCATGTTCATTTTTGCCTTGTTTTCACTTGTTTTGGGTATTTTTTGCAAACGCATGTTTTACCGTAAAATAATACACAATGATGAGTGGATCCTAGCTATGCAAGAAGAGTTGGAACAATTTGAAAAGAACAAAGTATGGACCCTAGTGCCAAGACCAAGTGATAGAAAGATCATTGGAACCAAATGGGTCTACCGTAATAACCTTGATGAAAGTAGCAAAGTGGTAAGGAACAAAGCAAGGTTAGTGGTTCAAGGCTAGAATCAATAGGAAGGTATAGATTTTGATGAAACATATGCACATGTAGCTAGACTTGAGTCCATTCATATGTTACTTGCCTTTACTAGTTATAAAAACTTTCTTCTTTATCAAATGGATGTTAAAAGTGCATTTTTGAATGGTACAATCAAGGAGGAAGTTTTTGTTGCACAACCCTCAGGTTTTGAACATGATAGTTTACCTAATCATGTTTATTTGTTGCAAAAGCTCTCTATGGACTCAAACAAGCACCTCAAGCTTGGTATGAGAAATTAAAGAACTTTTTGTTAGATCATGGGTATATCATGGGCAAAGTGGATTCTACCCTATTTCTAAAGCACACTTCTAATAATTTTCTTATCATACAAATATATGTTGATGATATCATTTTTGGCAGAACTAACCTTGATCTTTGCAAAGAATTTAGTGATCTTATGCAGATTGAATTCGAGATGAGTATGATGGGTGAGCTCATGTTCTTCCTCGGCTTTCAAATCAAGCAAACAAAAGATGGGAACTTCAAAACCAAGGCAAGTATACAAGTGAGTTACTCAAGAACTTTGGAATGGAGAACACCAAGATGATGGACACACCCATGTCAAACACAGCCAAACTTGACAAAGATGAAGAAGGTGAGAAGGTAGATGAGAAGCTCTATAGAGGTATGATTGGAAGTTTACTTTACTTAACTCCCTCTAGACCTAATATAATGTTTAGTGTTGGCTTGTGTGCTCGCTTTCAATCAAATCCTAAGAAATCACATATTATAGATGTCAAGAGAATTTTAAGGTACTTAGCCAAAACCCAAAATTTTGGACTATGGTATCCCAAGTCAAGGGAATTTACTCTTACTACTTATAGTGATGTGGATTATGCAGGGTGCTTGATTGATAGAAAGTGCACAAGTGGCACTTGCTTTCTCTAGGACCATGTATGGTGTCTTGGTTTTCTAAGAAATAGAGTACAGTGGCATTATCAACCACCAAGGCTGAATACATTGCAGCCAGGAGTTGTTGTGCCCAGATCCTATGGATGAAGCAAATGCTCCAAGACTTTAACATTCATTTTGATGCTTCTCCTATCTATTGTGATAATACTAGGGCAATTAACTTGTCATATAATCCTATCTTGCATAGTAGATATAAACATATAGATATTTTCCATCATTTTCTCTATGATCACATTGCCAAGAAGGATGTCTATATCACACATGTGGACACAAAAAAAATAAGCGGACATTTTCATTAAACCTCTAGCTAGAGAGCAATTTAACTTTATTAGATCCAAATCACTCATAACTGCTTTGAATGAATCCGATATTCCTTCTAGCTACTTGTCATCTATCCTATATGTTTTGCCTATCTTTTGATCACCATTGCTTGCTAATATGGTAAAGTTCTAGTTTTTCATGTTCATTTTTGCCTTGTTTTCACTTGTTTTTTGGTATTTTTTGCAAATGCATGTTTTACCATAAAATAGTACCCAATGATGAGTGATATGTGCCTAAGTATGTTATGGACTTGAAAAATAAATTTAATTAGCACTCTAATGACTAGAAACTAGGATTTCTAATTTTAGGCTAGGTTGACCATCGGTCCAGTTGCCAACTCGACCGATGGGAGGCCGAGAGTTTTTTAAGAGAGCCTATCGGTCGAGTTTCTGAGTTCACAGAACTCGACCGATGGTCGGGCTGGAGAAAAATTAAGATAGGTTTAACTGACTATTCTCCCTCTCAACTAGAGAAAAGTCGACTGATCCAACCTCCAGCTTCCCTAAGCTCTCAACCCTATCCCTGGCCTTCCTATCCCTAGCCCTAGTTCAACCTAGATCGACCTCCCTTGACCTTCCCCCTACTAACCTAGGTCTATGGATGAGTTTTGGTGATGATTCTTTAGCTTTTTCTCTCTCCTTCCTCTCCTTTTCTTCTCAATGGCATCCAATAGGAGGAAGAGGGCCACCCCAGCTAATGCGCCTTCATCTTCGTCCACCTCCCACTTGATTCTGTTTGATGGCACCTTCTTCATCTCAAATGAGGCTCTAAATAGGTATAAGGAGCTCCTTCCTAGGAACCCTTTCCCTTTTTGTGCCCTATTTGAGCCTAGACCACAAAGACAAGAGGTCATAGATCAAGTAGCGGAGTTGCTTTATGATCACCATCTCTCTGCCTTGGGTGTTGAACGTGTGTGCTATAACAATTCCATCACTACCACCAAAGTCGTTCATGAATTCTATGCAAATTTGCATTGGAATTATGATACCCTCAAACCCCCGCCTAATACTCAAGTGGTCCTCACATCTATGACAGTTGAGAAGAAATTTCAAGTCTCTAAGGATACCCTGAACATTTTCTTTTCGGGTACTGAAGTGACTGACACCTGGTGTAAGGACTACCCAGAGTATTTTAACTTAGTTGAGCATGAGGCCTTCTACAAGAAATATGATCTTACTCCCCCTGACATTCTTAAGTTCTTGAAGAAGCCTAAATTCCCATATAGGAACAAGTGCACCCTTCCCTCCTCCACCTTGGACCTCAAGAGATGCATCCGTGCCCTAGTCGTTAACTGCAATATTCACCCGAAGAAGAATCAAACTAAGATTGCAGAAAACACTATGGTAATCATGTATTATCTCTTGAAGAACATCGAAGTCAAGTGGTACAGATATGTTCTCCATCAAATGACCTACTTTGACTCAGGCAAGAACACCTGTGGCACCCACCCACCCTACCCAACCCTGATCTATGGTCTTTTCCAGCTTGCCACTGAAAAATCTCTTTTCCAGCCCTAATTCTAAGGTTTAATCACTCAAATGTCAATTTAGAAAATTTATCACAGTCTGTTTACCGGTCGAGTTGGAAACTCAACCGATTTTATGATGGATTTTCTGAAGATGACCCACCGGTCGAGTTGCACACTCATAGAACTCAGCCGACTGACTCACTAAGAAAAACTGATTTTAGCTCATCGGTCGAGTTTCCCAGAACAAACTCGACCGATAGTTTGAAAATTGGCTTTGTCATTTAGAGGATCGGTCGAGTTACCTTTATTGAAACTCGACTGAATGTACTGTACTGGAAAATGTAGAAAAAATGATTACAACCATTAGTGAGTTGTTTTGGGCGAGAATAGATATGTTGCAACTTGGAAAATGGATATATTTTGACCCTAAGTGATCCCACACTCAAGGGAACACCCCCATCTATAAATAGGACCCCTTGGAGTATATTCCAAGTCTTCTCATTCCTTCTATTCTAAGTCCTTGATATAGTTGAGTGTGTTGCAACTCCTTGAGCCCCTTTCTCTCTCTAGTTTACACTTCATTTCATGATTATGAGTAAGATAGGCCAGTTGTAAGAGAGCTACTTCCTTGTGTTTATAAAGCTCTCATCCCATTTCATCTTCCCTACCCCTTTCCTCCATGAAGCAAAGGTGAAGCAAGCTACTCCGAGTGAAGGTGGAGTTGTTGATGTTCTTCTTCAAGGTTGAAGAAGAGGTGAAGATCTTCTCTAGGTGAAGGAGAAGGCAAAGGCTGAAGATACAAGAAGAGTGCGTAAACCCTTGAAGGCTGAAGACTTGTGCAAGAGTAGGTAAGACCTTGGAAGAATGTTGAATACTCTTGGCAAAGTGGGTAAGTCCTTCGTAAGGTGGAAGACTCTTGGTGCTTGGATGGGTAAGTCCTTTGGTAGTCTTTTGTTGTAACTCTTATTGGTGAATATATAGAGGAAAGCACTTGCAAAGTCCTAGAGGTTGACCTCTCTAGGTAGTGGACTGACTCTCTCCTAGTTTGGAGAGTGGAACTACTCTAAATGACCTTGTCAAGTGCTTGCTTTCAATCTCTCTCATCCTTGCTATGCTTGTTAGTTAGGACTTCAAATTGCACTTAAGCTATTGGTTTTAAATTGATATAATTTGAAAGTCTAATCTATCTTGTGAGAATTTTTGAAGCTCTATTCACCCCCCCCCCTCAAGAGCCCTAGATTTAACAATGTTGATATAAAAGGAGCAATTGGATTCAAATCAACATCCTAAATATTTTTGCTCTTCTTAAAACCCATGCAATCAACATTATGGTTAATGGGATTAGTGTGTTTCCTTATGATATAGCATGTGGCTCAAGTTCCTCCATGTGAGAAGCATCTAAGTGGCATGTGGATTCAGGAGGGATATCATTATAATTATTGAAAAGTAGGGCCATGTGAATTCCTTCATGTGGTTGTGGCTCCTCGTCTAGATTAGTCGTATGTGTGAGAGAAAGTAGTTGTGGGAGTGTAAGGCTCTTGATGATGAAACCTTTCTATAAAAACATCTACTGATTTATCGTGGAAGGGTGGTGATTTATTATCCAGAAAGGATTCAACCCAAACGAATTGGTAATTCACAATTATGTCAATGGTAGGAGGAGTTGTTGGAGCTTCAGGATTCAGATGACTCTCCTGTTGTGAATTTGCATACTCAAGTAACAAAGCTTGTATTGGAAGGGTCGAAATACCAGTATACTCATCACATGAAGGCTACGACTCCTTGGTCTATGTTATTTCAGTAGGACCTGACATAAATGACATAAACATGGTATCATCATCATCATTGGGAAAAAACATCTTAGGCTACTCTAACTTCTCTAGGGGCTCTTTGATTGGGTCTCTAGTAAAGTAGATAGCATGGCTTGATGAGTTTCTAGTATTCCTTTTTGCTCCTCTACTATCCTTTTTAGGGGCCTTAATTCATCCCTCATGTTGAGATGTATATTTGGTATAATAAGGTTCAGACCCACCAAAATTGTGTTGGTTATCCTCATCGTACTCCCCATAACATTTTTGGTCATATCATCCCTCATATTAATATGTGTACTATTATTCCTCATAATAGTCTTCAGAAGTTCGTGGATAGTAATTTTCATCATATCTAGCTTGGTAGGAAGATTTGATATCACAAGATGCAACCATAATATGAGGGGACACATTTACTCAATCTAGTGACATATGATTGTAATAACCGCACAGTTGACATTGTGAATCATAATATTTTGACCACTACATTTGAAAGAATTTTTTTGAAAGAAAAAATTTACAAAAAGGAATCTAAGATAGAAAGAAAGGAAAAGGATCTAGACTATAAGAAATTAAAAACAAAAAATTATGAACTAGAAATTACAAAAGGAAAAATTACAAAGATAAGCTAAAACTTTATAAACAAGACTAAAAATTGCAAAACAACTAGAAAGTAGTACGACGAGAATGGAAACTCAGTAGAAGGAGGGGATATACTACCGAAATGGGTCTTGGTAGGGAAATAAATTACAAAAAAGTAAGGAAAAATGATAGAATAAGATGAAACATTATGCAAGTAAACTAAAGGATATTTACAAGATAACCAAAGAGATTACACCAGAACCAAAAACTATAGAACAATTAAATATTACAAAACAAACTAAGAATTAGTACCACCAGAGTGTAAACTCAATAGAAAAAGGAGAATCACTACCAGGATGGATCTTGGTAGGAGAAAGAAAGAAGGAACAAAATAATAGAACAAGTCTAGAAATTACAAAAAACTAAAGAATTATAAAATAAGATTAATATTATGGAACAAACTAAAAATTTATAAAACCAAACTAAAAGAAATAAAAAATCCTAAATACATAAGTGATCAGATTTTATAAACCTATGTGTGTCATCCACGACAACAATGCCAAATTTTATATGTGTTATTTGCATACCAAATCACTAGGAGAAGTCTTAGAATTTAACCTTCTAAAAAGGAAATAAAATCTTTGCAACCAATGAGTCAACTTTCTAGTAGTAAGGTGTCGACCCAAGGGACAGCCAAAAAGGGGATTGAAATCTGAAAGCAATCGTGGGAACAAAATTGAAAATTTTAGTTTGTTGAGAGTTTGATTATGTTAAGAATAGAATTGAATAAATGCATAATTAAAGCTAACTAATTAAATGATAAAAGGTGTTGAGGGTCTAGGGGATCACCACCAATAGTCATACTTGTATTCAACTAATCAACTCCTAAGATTCAATAATCAAATTAGGACCTTGTGGATTTGTGTCCTTTTACAGCACAAATCTCACAAAGGTCGGACTTCACCCAATCCTATTGATGTCACTATTTACATATTCTCATCCAACCATACAACATGTCCATGTCAGAGATCTCATAGAGAAACATGTGAATTCTATATGGACGTTCAAACTCATGGGTCAGAGGATCACGTCGCCATAAGCTATAACAAAACAAGTCATGGGGTAGAAGGATCATAAAATCCATCAGTGGATATTGTCAAGAGATCATGAGTTCACTCTTATGAGGAAATGAGATCTTGATACTCCCATAAGAATATAATCATGCTACCAGAAAACAATATGAGATCAGATGGATATAAAAGATAACAATCACAATTAAGGGATTATGGGTTCATTCTTGCGGGGATATGAGATCACATCACCCCACAAGAGTATATCAATTCAACCAACAATCAAAGAAAAAACAAAAGAAAAACATTCTTGTACTAAACATTAGAGTCGACTACATCGAATAAGAACATGCTATGGGGCTAGTCCCCATGCCTCAGTAGGGAATTACTCACACATAATAAAAAAGAGAACAAGAACATTCCCAGAGGGGGCTCTAGGGGATAGAAAATGTGATGTCTTTCTTTGGAATCTGTGCTCCTTTTATAGGGGGAAAGGAGGCACAAATACCCTAAAAATGCCTTGGTAGTGGCACGCAGGTCGATCGACTAGGGGCCCAGTCAGTCAATTGGCTTTATCACTTATTTGACCGAAGTTTGACTGTAATAATGACCTTATTGTTTTGAGTTTTGACTGGATCTGACCGTGGGATGATGGACTGAGGATCTGAGTTGGTTGATTGACTTTAATGTTTGTTTCGATTCAATGAAACCCCGAATGATTGTTTGCAGTGGAAATTTGGCTGAGTTTGGGCGCAAGTTGATCGATTGGGAATATGAGACAATTGACTGGTGATCTGAGTTTGTCGACTGAGAGACTAGGGATGAGAATTTGAAGCTGATAATTCTTGGGTCTTTTGGGCCTTGAAGTGATTTGCATATTTTCCTACAAAAACCCATGTAAATCAAGTAAACTCTAACGAAAGAAAGAAAAGTTAAAATAAGATAATTTATGTTAAAACTATGCATTAATCAACAAAACAAAGATTTAAAATATGCAAATAAAGGCAATGAGTTATCACTAATCACCTATAGTCTCCCCTATGGATCAAGCTCATGGTCTGTGGGCAGAATTACCCAGCCCTTAGTAGATTAATTTATCTATAAATGCTTGGTTGGAAAACTTATATATCCTATTGCTACTGATATATGCTTTGTTGTTGGTGTTCTTAGCAAATTCATGGATTGTCCTATGTAATGTCACTAGGACGATGTTTACCGAGTCTTGAGATATTTGAAGAATGCACCTGGACATGGACTATTTTATAAAAGAAATAGGCATCTAGATTTAATTAGATATTCTGATGTTGATTATGTTGGGTGTAAATCTAATAGGAGATCCACCTCTGGATATTGTACATTTGTAGGGGAAACTTGGTTACCAGGAGAAGTAAGAAACAAAATGTTGTTGATAGATCTAGTGTAGAATACGAGTATCTTGGAATGGCACATACTACTTGTGAGCTATTATGGATTAAATTCATTTTGTCTGACTTTGGGTTTCCCATTACTCATGCTATTCCATTATACTATGATAATCGAGTTGCTACCTTCATTGCTAGTAATCATGTCTTTCATGAAAGAACCAAGCATATTGAGGTGATTGCCATTTTCTCCAAGATTCTTGCCAACTAGGAAGATCATTACCCCTTTCGTTCCTACACATGAGAAAACTACAAATATTTTTACAAAGCATCTCTCTAGAAAGAGAGTTGTACAACTATGTTGCAAGCTGCATGATTGATATCTGTGCTCCAGCTTGAGCAGGGTATTGAGATTTATATTTATGTTTAGTTGTTTTATTCCCTTCAATTCTATTTTTCCCTTCTTCACTTAGTCTTATGTAATATAGGCCTAAGTATAATAGGCCCATTATAGTTTGCTATGTACTTCCTTGTTGTTTTCCCTCCTATTTATAGGAGAGGGTTGATGAAGCCCTATTTTAGGGCTTCATCTTGTGTCATTTTTGCATTATAATCACATCTAAATAGTGTAGATTAACAGCTATTTCCTCCAATATGATCTTTTATGACAAATGCACTTATGCCTCCTTTTGTGTGTATTTTAGGGCACTTATGCATGCATTGATGCATAGGAGAGAGATGAAGAACATATTTGGGTTATTGCACCCTAAGATTGGACCTACCTCTTCCCCAAGCTCTCTTTGGATGCACAAGAACCAATTCAAAGTAAAAAGAGGCTAAATGAAGAAGTTGAAGTGGAGATCAGAAGTAAGAAGCCCCAAAACAATCATGGAAAATCACCATGTTCGTGGGAAATTAAGCTCCAAAACTTATAGGGAAGTCGCCATATTTGTACTTGAATGACCATGGTCGTGGTCAGAAAAACGGCCATGGTCACTAAAGACCCCATGGCCATGGTCCTCAGAATGGCCATGGCCATCTCTTCCCAACTTTCCCATGGTCAGAAAAATGACCATGGTGATTTATTCATCAAGACCCCAAAAATAAATAGGGACTCGGCGTATTTTACATGTGAATGACCACAGTTGTGGCCATCAATACGACCGTGACCCTTTAGGGCCACCTCACCCATGGTGAACATCATGACTGTGGTGAGCTGAAGACAAGACGACCATAGAGTGACCTCGTCTGTGGCTACCTCCTCCAACACGGTCGTGGCACCCAACACAATCGTGGTACCCTCTACCCAACACGACCGTGGCACCCACCATGACTGTGGCCACCATACACACCTACACCTTAACTCCACTTTCCACCTCGGCCATTCCACTGACCATGACCGTGCCATGCAACCCCCACCACGGCCGTGGTGACCACCTAAACCTACCCATTTTCTCCATTGTTTTTACCTTTTTGCCCCCACTTACCCTGGTGCCTCCCTACCACCTATATATACATAGGTGGTGGCCATAGCATGAAGGTTAGCTTCCCTTAGCCTCTTCCTAGCTACTCTAGAGCTCCCTCATCCACTTCCTTGCATTTAATCCACTCACCTACCTCTCACTCCATATTCCACTCCATTTCCACCATACAAACCTAGTTTTCTAGGTTCCCTACCATAATCCCCCATATATCCATGCTTTTCACCCACCTTGGAGGAGGAGCCACGCCCTACATCATCTAGGATGTAAAGAAGAAGAAGCTACTCCGAGCTCCATGGATGCATATCCCTTTCTTCTCCTTTCTTTTCTCTTTTGTATGAGCATGTCTAGCTAGGCCCCTAGTGGTGGGTTGTTTGGGGCTAAAATGTTACTTTGATACCATGTTGGGGAAAATAACTTGTGTTGAACATATTTCCATTATATAATGATTGTCTCTTGCTTCTATCTCATTTCCCATTATCTTGCATATGGTTTGTGCTTTTAAACATAAATTACTTGTTTTATGATGCTTGATGACACTTAGGTCTCCATTTGGATGGTGCATTTAACAGTACGTATGCATTTATAAACTGCGGGAGTCTCATTGCATCATATGTAACTACAGTTGTTTGCAAATTTTCTATTTGTATAGACAAAAATTTGATCGGAAGTATTTTTGCAGTGAAGAGAGTAGTGACCCAGGCACATCCAAAATCTTATCCTTCTTCCCCAACATAGAGAAAAGGAAAGGAGAAGAACCGATTTGAGAAAGTCCGTTGGTGCAAGAAGGAAAAGAGCACACACATGGTTGGAGGAGCCGTCAGATAATGCAGGAGTTGTCAAGAAACTGATGGCGGCAGAAGGAGTGAAACAGGGGAGGGGGGGCAACTACGAAAATGCATTGTTGTTGGCCCTAGGCCCATAGGAGGAGGAATGACTAGTACAAAGAGGAACATAGGAGAGAAGGGGAGGAGGAAGAGGAAATAGATGCAGCAGGGAGGGGGAGAAGGAGGAAATAGATGTTGTAGAGAAAGAAAAGATGAGGGGGAAGGGGGGATGATGGTACTATGAGAGCGGGAGTTCGGGGAACGGGAATGCGGACTGTCGTGGAATTTTTGTGTAATGCTAATTTTGGCATGATTCAGAAGGATGCTTTGAAGCATGTCATGAATACCGCACTTAAAATATTGGTGATCATCAAATGCTTTGAAAAACAACCAAACGATGACCTCGTAAAGACTGGGATTTATAATACCATATTGAATTACAATGCCACTATGAAATATTTTACCCAAACAGACCCTTAGCTTCTAGGAGAAAATGGAATGTATGTGGCAATCTTACTGGGATTTACAATATCATATTGAATTACAATGCCACTGTGAAATATTGTACCCAAACAGACCCTTAGCTTCTAGGAGAAAATGGAATGTATGTGGCAATCTTAGGAATGGATCCTAGGTCCAATTAGTGGATCCCTAGCTAGACCACTTTGTTCCTACATACAACTCCGTTCTCGTACAAGTAGGTGTGAGATCTAAGTAGCTAGTGTAAGTGTGATTAGTGCAATTGCCTAGAGTTTCCTAAAGGCTAGATGCTAAGTAACATGAGGTAAAACACCCTCATATCTACTCCCATTCCTACCCTTGGATCTCAATTTCCCTAATACCACTTACCCTAGAAACCTAGACTTTCCAAGTCCTATTAGAATTACACCTAGCCCTAGTTCTCCAACTAGTAGCATGGAGTACATTCCAATAGCACTTCCCTTGTTGTTCGGTTTGGTAATCTAGTTTGAAGATATAAAGCTTGCTTGTTATGTAACCTTCCCCCTACTAATATCAAGTTTCATTCCCAAATGACCCACCTATCCATATTATTGCTTAAAATTCACCCTTGCCTTCTTAGTTTGTTAATGGTAGTGTAGTTAATTGCCTTTGTTACTTCTTAGCTAATTGCTCAGTTCTAGATAGTTACTTCTTTCTTAAGTAGTTAGGGCCCTTTTGAGCTTGCTTGTGTTAATTTAGTTAGCTAGTGAAAACATAGGCTCTTGCTTGTCTTATTGCTTATATTGTCTCTTAGTTGATAATTTGACTGGCTAGTGTAGTGTAACTCCTTGCTCTAGCTTAGTTGCTTGTCTTGCCTAGTTTCTTAGTATTAACTAGCTTAGGGTAAGCTAGGTTTTTTTTTGTTAATCTAGTTTCTCTCTTGATATTTCTTGCTTGAAATTGTAGTGTAATCAACCAAAACTAATTTTACACCCTCAAACCTTACTCTCTGCTTTAGGAACATAACTAACATTAACTTAGCTCTAGTGCCCCCTCTCTCCCTGAGGATCGACCCTAATCTTGCCACTTGCCTATACTATAACACGACCCCGTGCACTTGTAGGTACGTGTGATTAGTTGAGCCAGTGTGTTAGACTATGTCCATATATAAACTTTGAGAGATCAGTGTGTTTTCCCTTAGGGTTGCATCTAGTCACCATCTAGTTGGCTAGTGTGTGGCCTTGAGAAGATCGGACCAAGCTTTATGGCATTGTTTCTGGGGATAGAGGTGCTCGACCTAGCTAGTTAGTGTAGCTTAGCTTTTCCTACTGCCCTCGCCATTTTTATTCTTTATTCTTCGGTTACTTTTGCATACTATCTTTCTAACTTGGCTCTTGTTGCTTGTTTGTGCATTGTGCAGTTGAAAACTATGCATGAGCAGTACACTTTCGACTTGTACCGACTTGGTGCCATATGATCTCGAGATAGGTAGAAGGAGACGCCAAAGCCGCCGCAAACAACACTAATCAGCCAAAATGGCACACAATGGTCCTCATGGTGAACCTCATGGAGATGCTCAACCACAACCCAACTGCCCTCTCCATGAGTACTTCACCATGGGGAACTACAACTCCCCAATTTCCACCCTTGTTGACCAAATGTCGGGTCAACAATTCTCCATTCCACCAGCCCTTCTCGAGCTCCTTCCTACTTACAATGGGATGGAGAATGAGAACCCCTACCGCCATATCGATGCTTTTCTTGAAACCTGCTCCACTTTCTGCACACCCACCGCCACTGATGACTAAATCTGAAGAACCCTCTTCCCCTTCTCTCTGAAAGAAAAAGTCAAGGAGTGGTACATCTCCAAGCCTGAGTTTGTGACATGGAAAGCAGTGAAGAATGAGTTCCTTTTCTACCTGATCGCCAAGTTGACCTAGATGTGGAGATGTATTACCTCCTTATCACAAAAATAGAATGAACCCTTCCATGAGGCATGGGAAAGGTTCCAAAAGCTCCTACGTGACTGCCCTCATCATGAGGTATTGTTGTGGCAGCTTGTTAAAGCATTCTATACCAGGCTAGTTGAATTGACCCAAAACAATGTTGATTCCTCATGTGGAGGCACATTCATGGCAAAGACATTAGAGGAGTCTTGGCCCTTATTCAAGCATCTTGTTGAGAATTATTACCACTGAGCTTCAACTAGGGGGGGCATTGTGACCAGAACTACATTCCATCACCTTGTCCTGTAGCTCCAGTCAGGGCAGAACCACAAATGTTGAAGATGATGGCAGATATGATGAACACAATGAATAACCAAGCTGGTGGTTCTTCTAGCCAATCTACTATGGTAGTTGATGTCGAGGAAGAAGAAGTGCACGCTTTGTATGCTTTTAGAAATCGCAATAACCAAGGCATGATATCCAACTCCTATACTCCCGAGTGGAGGAATCATCCAAACTTCTCATGGAAACAACAAAATGAGGAGGGGCAAGGGAAGACAAGGCAACATCAAGGGCCCAAGTACAGCTCCAAGTTTGAAGAAGAAGTTCTATGAAGGTTAAGGAGCCTTGATGAAGTGAATAAAGATGTGTCCTCTCAAGGGAAAAACATTATCTGTGTTCAATAAAGGCTTGATAAAATTTCCCTTTCACTTGGCCTCCATGAATAAGGGAGGCTCCCATCTCAATGCATGGTCAACCCAAACAATGATGGCGGTTATGTAAGTACTACTCAAGGTGCTTATGTTCCACCACAAGGCCAAGTACCCCCATTTCACCAGTACCAAGTACCATGAAATCCATATGCTCCTCCAACTCAACAACCCAATTATAACTACCAATATCCCCCACCTCATTCATACCAACAACCCCCTCCACAATATCACCCCCATCCACCATAATCCCAAACCCAACCACAATTTATCCTCCAAAACCCAAATCCACCACACTCAAGGCCACCACCACCTCAACAACCACAACCACCTCCACAAGCTTCCTCTTCCACTACCCATGAGCTTGTGAAGGCAGTGATAGTTTTGAGGAGTGGTAGGACCTTGGAGCAGCCACAGGGTACTTTTGTTGATAGCACAGCCAGTGATGACAAGGTTTATATGTGATCGGGGATGTTGATACTGAGATTTAGGTTGAGGATAATGTAACAGGAAATTCGGGTTGATATCATGATATTGAGAGATGATACTGTGATTCATGTGATACCGCTTGATGATACGGTTGATTTGAACCGGTTGGGAGAACAACTCCCTCCATTCCTCGATGCACTTGAAGAGCCATCCATTGAAAGAAGGAAGAAGAAGCACACTGAGGGCATCATGTAGACCTTTAAGCATGTCAAGATCAGAATTCCTTTACTTGATGTGATCAAGCAAATTCTATCTTATGTTAAGTTCTTGAAATACTTGTGCACATTTAAGAGGAAGACAACAGGAAGGATGTCGAGGAAAGTCAAGCTCACTGAGCAAGTGAGCTCAATTTTGCAACACATCGTGCCAAGGAAGAGGAAATATCTTGGTGCTCCCATCATCTCATGCTACATTGGAGACCACCACATAGACCAAGATCTTCTTGACTTGGGTTCTAGTGTAAATATGATGTCGTATGATGTGTTTGCTGAACTGCAAATAGGACAACTGGGTCTAGCTCACTGTAATTTGCAATTTGCTGATAGATCTATGAAAACGCATAGAGGGTGTGTTGATGATGTGTTGGTCAGACTTGATGATGAGACCTCTGGATTCTTCCCTGCTAATTTCATTATTTTAGACATGGAAAAAGACTCAAGGAAAGTGTCCATTATCTTAGGGAGACCCTTCTTGGCTATAGCCAATGTAGTGATCCATGTGAGGAGCGGCACCATGTATGTGACTTTCATGCATGTGAAGATCCGGTTGAACATTTTCAAGTATTCTTCTAAGGCCAAGGTGATAGGTACTATAAAAGATGATTGTTATCTGATTGAGTGTCTTGATGAGATTGTAGAAGAGTGTCTACATGCATGGATTCAAACTACCACACAAGGTAGAGGTCTAGAGCCCATTTAGAATTTCTCTATGATGATGATGAGGATGAGGAAGAAGAGCTGGCCTTAGTGGCTACAAGTGAGGACCTGTGACAACCTTGATTTTCTCTCTCCTTTACTACACTTTTTATTTCTCTATTAGTGGCTCACATCACTCAATATGAGTTCAATCACAATACTAGAGTGTGATGAAGACCCAATTTGATCACCTTGATGACGAATTTGATGATATGTTGCTCTATTTTGAGAAATTCGACTAAGTAGCATGCTATATCATGTCACCTTCTTACATCTAATATTGAACCTCATTACTCTATCCTTTTGGATTCCTAGTATATATATTGTTGTAGATCTCTCAATTATGAATCTAACAACCCCAAAATCATATCTTATGGACCTATGAAACTCTAGATATGATGTTTTGAAGATTTTATGTGTTAGTCTTTTTCTTTATGTATTTTATGTCGTATTGGGCTGATTTTGGCCACTATGGGCTTGAGTTGAATTTGGGGCCCATCCTCTTGCTCCCCCTCCCCTTTCCCTTTCAGGAAAGCAGCGAACAACAGTAAATGCTCTCCTTCATCCCTTCCAAACCAAGAGATGGTGGCGGCAGATGAAACCAGCCTTGTACACACACCCCCATCTAAACCCTAGGTCTCATGTTTCTTTTTAAACCCCTTGGTTTGCCTGTCTTCTTTACCCCTCTTTTTCTCCAGCCGTCAGCCCTCTTCCCCCTCCCTTTCTTATTCTTCCTTGCTTCTTGTCCTGTAACAGGGGGATGAAGCAGTCACCTCAAAATCCGGAAGGTAGTCCTAGAGAAATCTATCACATTCATCCCTTCGTGCTCCCCTCACCTCTGGGTCCTTCTCCCTTGGCTCCCTCGCCGTCTATGTGGCTCAGGTGCAGCAGTCGTGGTCATAGGGACAGATCTTGTCCCCACCATGGCGCGACCTTGTGATGGAAGTACAGCAAATGGACAAGCTCCTGGAGCCGAGGGAATCCCGCAACCCTCTTGGTTCACCTCCGGCGCCGCCCAACACCACCAGGTGCCTCGACGACGCCCCTCCTATGCGCATCTCGGGCGCCATGGCAGATCGGAAGTGGGAGGTGGCTCCCCTGTTCTAGCCCCAGAATAGAGGAATCATGAGGAAGGGGAAGACGCCTGCTTGGGCTTGGACCAGCAAGGCCAAGGCCCAATCAAGGGACAGACCAAATCTGTAGCAAAAATAAGGTATTGTTCCCCATTTTAAAGACCAATTCTTTGAAATATGATAACTCCTAGACCATAAGTCCAAAATGCACAAACCTATATATCAAATCGATCAACTCGAAAATATCTACAACGTGAGAATGGTTTCAGACCCTGAATATTCTTGTAAATCTCTAATAATGCTAGATATGTGATCTTTGACTTCTTTGCCTATGCTTACTGCATAATTGTAATGAATATTGAATATTTGATGTATACCTACCCTCCTAACCTTGAAGTCAATAACTTTTGTACATATTGAGTTTAATGGGAGTCATCATTATCCCTATTGCTCATAAAAGACTCCTTTTTGTGTACATATGTGCCTAGTGCAGACTATAATGTTGAACTTTGCCTAGATTGCTAATCTTGTTGCTAATGGACAACCACCCAATCTTGTTATATGTTTCTTATGACCTAATATTGCTGATCTAAACCATGTTTGATTATGGGTTTTCCTACCTTGATGATCATGACCTTGGTTACTCTATTATGAGTCTCGTGGCATAATTTGAGCATAAGTGTCCTAAATCTCGTAATGTCCACATGAAACCTCAAAAGCATATGAAACTTGAACCACACCCTTATGATGGACTGTAAATCAATATGAGATCATATAATGTACTAATAACCAACCTTGAAACCAACTTGGACAAAACCCTAAAATGCATCTAATTGGGGTTAATGATGAGAATCTAATGCATATATGTAATCTTATTGTTAATCAGGTTGCTTATGATCTAGATGGTAATGGACGTGTTAAGTTAAGAATCTCTGAATCAGGTATGGGCCTTATCTAGTTATATGACTACCGCTTTCTTGCTTGAAAAGACATATATTGTATGCTTGTTTGTCTATTTTCTCAAATATTGCCATCTAGTATTGCTATGTGTTACTCGATGTTTGCCTCGTCAGTTTTATAACTTGAACACATATATAGATAGAACTTCATTATAATATTGATTTATAAAGGGTTAGCTCTTGGCTACGTGATAACACCAAATTTTGTGACGTTTTTGCCCTTTATTCTGTTATCAAAACTACCCTTTTCTGCTATTTTCCTCTATTTTATCAGCATTTTCGCAATAATTGGCCAAGCAACGCTCTTATTCCAGTTTTTCCCATCTTTTATAGGGTTTTCCTCGTTTTTGTGCAATAAGGCCGATTCCGGCCCACAATAAGTCTAAGCCCGTCTCGACCTTCCTGACGCCCGATACAACCCAGCCCGACAGGGGCTGGGCGACACAAGAATGATCGGCGGAGAAGGGCGCCTTGCGAAAGGGACGTATCGGCCGACACACCTTCTACCCGACAGGGAGCCAAAGCCGCATCGAGGACCAACCTCGTCGAGCGACACAGCCACCCACCGGCAGGCGTGCCGCCAGCCACGTGACCGATAGCCAGCACCTCGCGCCGAAGGCATACCTGTATCGGCCGTCCAAATCCATCGACCGGCGTATAAGGGGGCTACGTGGCGTTTCCAGCACCAAAACTCCTTCAACCGCCGGTATAAATAGCAGCTACAGGAAGCCGAAAAGACAGGTCGGAGACGTCGGAGGTTGGATAGGTCGGGACGACTATCCAGTTCCCCGTTCGGACAGTTGGGGACTTGAGCGATCTGCGAGAGAAGTGTGAGAGCAACCGTATCGTGCCCCAGTGCTCATACCGGGCGACACTAGGTGAGCTCTTCCTCATCCCGAGAGGGAGGGGATCGGTTCACCTAGGACTGTACCGGACGACACTGAGGGCCGATATCGGCCGACGTAGATACGCGACACGAGTGCCTGACGGCAATGCCCGACAGTAGTATATGTGAATCCTTGGCCGACACGATACCAAAACCGATACGCTCTCCCTGTCAGTCGTGCCGCTCGAGAGGGTGTGCCGCCCGACATGAGCGTATCGGCCAGGGTCTTCGAATGATATAGTCGTCTGTCAGGTGTTCCGTCCGAGAGGTCGTGTCGCCCGACACGGCTGTACCGGGATAGGTCCCTGGACAGTATCGGGCTGGGAGTAGTAGTAGTCTGTCGCCCTTCTACATCAAGAAGGCGACATCTATCTTTAATTCTGTTATTTAAATTCTTAGCTTATGCATTGTATTAAGACCCTTATTGCTGATAGAAATAGAAATGCTAAATTGCTCTTTGTTTAATGCTTAGTGCCTTATGATTGGGTAACTACTGTGTTGGATATTTGAACTCTAGCTTGCATGTTTTGGATCGCATTTCGCTTAGCTACTGAATCGTCTTTCCCGTCGCAACTACTTCGAGAGTTGGGTTGTAGATCTAGTGTTCGGTCTGATTCTGGAGTATGAGAGTGCCCAGAACGGAGTTGTTTTAGTATCATTCCACTCTAACTTGAGTCCAGCAACCTCGAGAGGGGTGTTGAAGCTTGGTTAGAGGCACCCGCTCTGAGAGGAGGGGTGCAGGGTGTTACTGCTACCGCTTGTCTTTCTAAAAGTCTTATCCCTTGCATTACGCCTTAAACTGCAGTTTACCTTCCTATTTTCTGTTGCATGAAAATTCCTAAAAACTGCTAATGACAAAATCTTAATCTTTCTTGTAACTCCAGTTGGAGATAGTTTTCTTTGATTTAATAGTGACATCTGGTTGTTCCCTTCGGGGAACTTCATTATCTCTTTATATCCACCGGAGTGTAGAGTGTCGATTCAGAGTCGTCAACACAACTCACCTTGTCCCTGTGTTCGACCCCGTATGACTACTTCGACCCCGTAAACAAAGTTGCGGGGGCCTAGAAGGATTCGGGTTATAAATGCGAAGGCTCGACTACCTCAAATACGCCTCCAATTTTAGGACGTGCGATTTAGGCCGGTCAACTTTCTGGCGCCGTTGCCGGGGACAAGGCAATTGGCACTGTTGACGAATCCGAATCCACTAACTACACTCCCGTGCCTCAAGCTTAGAAATAGGCTTGACAACACTTTTTCTTCTTTTTCTTTTACTTTAAGCATTATTCTTTACCCCAGTTATAATTTTCTAAACATGATTTTTATGCGGTTTTCAGGTACTCTGATCTACTGAACACCGAGACTGTCAACCATGCCTCCTCGCGTAGAGCCATCTTCAGGAAACGAAGGCCCAGGAGGGAGGCCAGCTTCGCCTCCACTGGAAGACAACGACCGGTATAGTGATCATGAGCGGCAAGAAGATCTAGAATCACCAGAGGAAGAGCATCATCAGCATAGACGTCGTCGGAGACACAGGAGGAATCATGATAACCGGGAGCGACGCCGAGACGCCAGCAACAGTGATGACTCGGAGGAAGAAGAGAAAACTCTGAGAGAATTGGCTTCTACCAAGGCCAATAGATCGAGATGCCCCGTTATCATCCCAAGGTTCAATGCTACAAACTTTGAGCTCAAGCCATCTGTGATCTCCATGATTCAAAATAAAAGCTTCAGGAGGAGTTCTAAGAGCGACAACCCTTACCATCACCTTGATGCTTTCAAAATATCCGCGACACCATAAAGATGTGAGGGGTTCCCCAAGAGGTCATTTACTGCAAGGGTTTCATCTTCTCTTTGGAGGATAAGGCTCTATCATGGTACCTTGGGCTACCCCACCAAGCATTGAATGGATGGGGAGAACTGGTTGACGCATTTGTAAACAAGTTCTACCCCACGGAGAAGACGATGAGAAACAAGTTAAAAATCACGTCTTTCACGCAAAAGCCAAATGAAAACCTCTACGAAGCCTGGGAACGATATCTGGAATATCAGAGGGACTGCCCTCACCACAATTTCAAGAAGGGTTTCCTGGTCTCCACCTTCTACAATGGGCTAACTCCCGATGAAAGGGTATCGCTGAATGCGGCAGCAGGAAGTGACTTCTTAGGGAAAAAGCCAAGCAAGTCCGAAAAGATCATTAGGAACATGGCTGAGTTGAAGGCCGATGTTGACTATGATAGATCCGATAGAGGGCAGGCGAAGAAGGTAGGGGAAGGAATCTCTCTTGAGTCCAAGGCTCTGGAAAACATAACTTCTCAGATTCAAAGGATAGAAATAGATGTGAAACAACTGAAGGATCATGGAGGAAAGGGGAAGAAGCAAGTTGAGAAAGTCATGAAATGTGTTACCTGCGGTGAAGGAGGACATGGGGTAGACAACTGCGTCTACACCAAACCCGGCACCGACAGCGACTCCGACTCGGAAGAAGAAAGGATCGAGAATGTATCCTACATGGGCTTCAAAAGACCAGACCACCCTGGATTTAGTTATGGCAAAAAAGACGCGGCCGAGAACTCACATCAGCTAAACACCCTGGCCAGGCCCGTGCAACCTTTTGAAAAGAGAGGGGGATCAGGCCAATACACTAAGAACAGCCAGTTCCAGCCAGCAAAAGGTAATTTCCAAGCACCAGGAAAGTACCAAGGCCCGACCCGTGAACAGGAGAAAGGAGTGAACCAATCCGAAGTGATCGGCCAGTTGTTCGATTTTGTCAAGAAACAGGACACCGTTAATCACCAGTTAGCGCAAAGTGCGCTATCCAACTCGGGGGTTTTGAGCTCGTTGCAGGTCCAGTTGACAGATATGCAGACACATCAGCGCCAAATCGACCAGCAGCTAGCGCAGCTCGCCGAAATTATGAAGAATCCTATAGGGAAGATCCCGTCTAACATCGAACCAGCTAAAAGATAGATCAAGATGAAGAAGCTAAAAGATGTCTAGCTGTAGACAGGAAATGCAGCGCTCCTCGGGAGGCAGCCCGTGCTTTTATTTTCCTAGAATAGGATGTTATTTACTTTCTTGCAAGGAAGACATTACAAACATTATGGACTGTAATAAGGCCCGAGTCAGAGCATGTGCACGTGTGCTGACTCTTTTTGTTTTAAAGGCCACCGCTTTAGTTTTGCCAGGATGGGTAATACCATCTAAGGCCGGGTTTAGCCTTAGGCCAATGATGTTTTACCCGCCTGTCGCCTCTTGCTCTAAGTGGGTTTTTCTTCGGAGTCTTGTCCCAAAAAATCTTGTATCGGTCGGGCGAAGTCTGGTCTAGCAACTTTACAGGCCGAATCGGGAGGCACACCAACCGAATTACAGATTGCGCCCGTCTCGGGAGAGAATAGTTTTACCACGACATCCGGCCGCTATATATACGGCGAAAACTTTACCGTGTCGCGCTCCCGGATTTTACCTTTTTCATCTACCGTATCGCGCAGCACTTTTCTTGCCCTCCGCTCCCGTGTCACGTAGAGACCTCTTTCGATCCCGTGACGCGCAGCACTTTAAGGAAAACAAAGGTATCGTGCGACATCCCTATCGCCCGAGCATACCCGATACGGACCTTTATCGCGTACGATGTATCGGGCGAGGATTTTACGTTGATTTTTCTTGTCGCCCGGTATTGTTATCGCGCGACACGCTTCTCTCGCACCTGCCCGATACATCTGTGTCGAGCAGTAACCGTATCGTCCGTTTATTCTTGTACTGGGCAGCGCTTTTTCAATACCCTACCGGGCGCTCAGTTTCGTTTGGCCGTATCGCCCGACACGGTTGTATCGGGCAAGCTTTACCTGAACTTGTCTCAAGGCCCGATACCGTCGTGTCGGGGTGCCTTTCCCCTTATTAATTTTTCTGTTGGTAACAAAATAGCATTTATTTGATTAATGATAGGGATGGCACGCACAAAGATAACCATTAGACTCGTTGGCGAGCAAGGCAGGAGAGTCGTCACCGAACCAGAGGCAGAGGTGGCAACAGTCGGACAGAAGCGCTCGAACCCTGAAGCAGTTGGACCCTCAACATCTGGGAAGAGGGTGAGGACAGAAGAAGCGGCCACTCCAGCTGCAGCACCAGCTCCGACAACAGAACCCCTGGAGTACACGCCAGGAAAGTTTGTCCCAAGAGATGAAGAGCACGGACGCCGATATGCTGAGCTAGGAGCCAAACTCTACAGTCCTAGCAGGTTCAGCCACCAGTCATCCTTCATGCAGTTGGGCATCTTCGGGAGACTGGAGGATGTACTTGTTGTAGCCGGTCTGAGGCAAATCTGCTTCAGCCTATCCGCCTCCTACACTGAGCTCACAAGAGAGTTCATGGCGTCCCTTCACCGAGTAAAGAATACACCTGCTGAAGCCAGACAGTACGGCGGAGCAGACAGACTCCAGGGGCGACTTTACAATGCAGAGCACGTCATTTCGGAAAGGCTGCTCAACCAGATTTTCTCCTCCAGTGAAGAGGAGAGAAGGAGACTAGATAACGGTGCAAGGATCACCGAAGAAGACGGATTCAACCCCGTAGATATTTGGGAAAAGCTAACCGGGGAGTCATCTTTTAAACCCGGGAGCAAGGTGGCGGCAATGCACTCGTGCTTCTGGAGGATAATACACAAGCTGGTGGCGTGCCTCCTCTTCAGCAAGAACGAGTCCAGCAACATTTACTCCGAGGAACTCCACGTCATGTGGCACATGATGGAGGGCCGAACTATCAACCTGGGGTGCTTCTTGCTGAACAGGCTGCACCCAATAAAGGATGCCACCAAGGAATATTGCATGGGTGGCATCGTGAACCTAATCGCGGTAGGGTTAGGATACCCACGTGAGCCGCGCAGCCTCTCAAGAACGAGAGGGGATGAGTTGATCGACCTCAAGTACCTCATGAGGTCGGGTATAATAAAGAAGGAGGGGCGGAGTTACTTCTACAAGTTCGCACGGACAAAGATCCTTCTTCCGCTTCCTCGTTGCGCCGCCTACGACGCAGAAAAGCTAGTCTTCACCACAGCCGAGATCGAGGCTGTGGCAGCAGGCGCAAGCTTCGCTCCACCCCTAAGAAGCCAAGAGCGGGGGATCACCAGGGGGCCCATCCCGCAGGATACTCGGCAGGACGTATTTTCAACAGCTCCTGCCGAGCGGCCCACTACCTCGGAGCCACGAACGACAGCCACGACAACAAGGTCGGCGGTGGCAAGAGAAGAACTGGCAATCGTGGAGGTCACCGAGACAAGGACTGGAACTGCAGCGAGAGAGACGGCTGCAGTCCCTGTAGTTTCTACTGCGCCCTTAAGGGCAACTGAAGAATTACAACTGGATGTCAGCGATGAGGTATTCGCCGATATCCTACAAATGGAGATCGAAAGAGCACAGGTGACGCCGACACCACTGCCAAAGTCACCTGTTGCAGTTGTTGAGGAGATCGTCGACAGCGTCGATATGGGGCAGCATCCGTCCCCCACAACACGGTCTCCTCCAATACAACAAGAGGGCGGGGCAGCACCGACACCTCGCCCAGAAGCATCATCCGGGCGGACAATAGAAGTAGGTGTTGCCTCATCAGGCAGACCTTCACACGGGAGGAGCATTTCGAGGACAAGGGGGAGACAAGCGGAAAACCCTCCTTCGCTCGGAATGATGCTAGGACAAGAACTCAATTTCTTACGGGAGGTAACGGAAAACAATTCCACTACATTTCTTTCCCTAACCCGCAAGTTTTCGTTTTTCGAACAGAGGCTGGATAGGCAGGAACGAGAGTTGCTGACTCTAGCCAGCCTACCTGGCCGGCTAGAGGCAGTGAATGCCACGCTTCAACAAGTTCTGCAGCGCCTTAGCGAGATCGAGAGAAGGCTGAACAGGGAGGACGACCATCCACGCCCAAGGCAGCCGAGAAGATCGCCATTGCCTCCCGGTTCGGGCTCTCAATCCTCGTCGTCAAGAGCGTCGTCAGGATCGTCCTCATCCACCTCCTCCTCCGGCAGATCGTCATCAGCAACCGGAGGAATTTATTCACAAGGGCAAGGCTATGAAGCTCCTTCCAGACAAGAAAGCCCTTTTAACCTGAATGAGGCCGCTCCCTCAGCCCCCTTTGACGAAGCTGAGGATAACAACGAAGATATCAGCGTCGGGGAAGGCTCTTCTGACGAATCCGAGGGAGAAGGGGGGGACATCCGCACCGCAAACGAAAGACACCTCCCCAGAGGAAGGAGTTCAAGGGCCGACATCACCGATTTCTCCACACCGACAGAGATACCTTCTTTCGAAATGGCTGACTTTGACAGAAGAGTCATAGGATATCTAACGATCAGAGACCAGAAACTGCTCAACATGGTCCTAAGATCGCAAGCTGACGAGGAAGAGGTACTCTGGAGCGACGGTTATTTCTCGGTACAGCGGGGAACTCTGAGAAACATCTTCCGCGCCAAGGCCGTCGTAGGGAAGAGTTTGTTCAGAGTGCTACAAGGGGCCATTGTAGAAAACGCCGACAACAAGAACCAACATACAGTTTACGCTGCCACCCCAGCCCTAGCAAGAAGACTAATGATGGGGTTGTACAATTCTACGCAGGTAAAAAGTATGTTGGATTACATTGAAGTGCACAATCCAAAACTGGTGCTGGCCCCTTACAAACACAGAAACAACTGGTTCCTGTGCATTGCTGACCTCCGAAATCATCATGTCCAACTGCATTGTTGCTGCAGCAAAGAGGTCCCGCACACAGGAAGTATGTTCTTACTCCCAAAGGACGTAAAGCTAAGACTGTTGCCGCTACGTCTCCATCGGGTCATCAAGTACGGAGTCCAGCGCCACAGCGGCGTCTGGAATTTCTACTCACTAAAGGACTTCCCAGTCCAAGAATATGAGGGAAGTGGAAATAGCGCATTCGTAGTCCTTAGAGCCATGGAGATGATACATATCTTCGGATACTTCAAGCAACTCCAGGATTCTAACTTCTACAATCTCAGAAGCAAATATGCATTGTTGCTAATAAAGGATAAGCGCTACTTCCGAGACGCGGGGATACCAGAAGAGCTGCTAGATAGTGAACAAGAAGAAGAGTCATCTCAGCATAGCAGCCCTCCTGAAAAAGAAGCAGAAGCAGAGACGAACATCTGTGGGGCAGGCAAACAAATAAACATCTTGCGGCAAGTTTTCGGACACGACGAACATGCCTCGCCCCATAACCTGGAAGAGTCCATCCACAACTTCGATCGTTTCTCATGCGCTACCCTCACGCAAGAACAGGTCAACGAAATCCACATGAAGTTGGCTGACTCCAACCCTGCAGACATAGCTTACTCAGCAGGCGATGTCATAGTCCCGATTGACGACTTAAGGGACATGGTAAAAGAGGGAGGGTGTCTAGCGTTATCTGTGGCGGTCGCCTACATCCAGATACTGCGAAACAAGTCTGAACACGCATACATAGCAGATCCAATGCTGTTCAACGACATTTGCTTAGCCGATGAACAAGGGGCAAAGGAAGCCTTCCTAGCAAAATTGGAATGCAGAGTCCCGGATACCATTCTCCTTCCAATCCTGCACGACAACCACTGGACGCTCTTAACGGTGTACACCCAACAACGAGTAGGGATTTTCTACAACAGCTCGGACAGCAATAAAGACCATCTAGTGCCTTGTACATCGACAGCGCTGACATCTCTTGAACGATTAGTACGAAAGTACTATATCAATATAGCAGCGCTGATACAACCATTCATGGGAATGCAAGCAAGAGGCTGGCATGAACTCCAGTTCTGCCACCGCAGCCCGCAACAAATTCAACTATCCAACGACTGCGGCGTCTTCGTCTTGGAATGGATGGCAAACGAGGCAACGCCTGATCAGCTCCTCCACATCGACTATCACAGCAAAAGAGGAGAATATGTGTGGGAGCTCTTATCTAGCCCAGGCACGCTGATCATCTAACCCTCACTGATTAACATTTCCTTACCTCATCTACTTCACAACTCTGGGACAGAGTGTGGAGTAAGTTTGGGGGGTACCATGTACCAGTGAGGGAGGTACAAAAATCCTCTGATCTCTCTGACTTAAATTCCTTATTCTTTTGTTCTTTATCTTAAATTCCTTATTCTTTTGTTCTTTATCTTAAATTCCTTATTCTTTTGTTCTTTATCCTTTTGTGCTTTCCTATATCATGTGTACATATATATGTTTATACCAAAATTTTTGAAAATTTTGAAAATTTTGCTTATTTCCTGCCCCTACGCATATGTACAAAGTTGTTGTAGTAATAATAAAAACCTGTTGTGACTTCTTGCAAAGTTTACTTTCTGTATATTTCAACGAGTTACAAGTTCTGTCATATCTTTCTGATAATGTTGTCTCAAACAAACAAAAGATTGTGCCTTGCCATCTAAAAATTTTTGAAAAATAATAATCTCGCAAACAGCTAAGAGACGAGTATGGAGAAGGAAAAAGCTGCCCAAACAGCAGATATCTCTTTTGTTTTCCCTTACCCAGCAAAAATCCCAAAAAGAGAAAGAAGCCTTATGAGCGTGAATAAAAGTATGAGAGTTGTGCCCAATAAGAGAAAAGAAAAAAATATATACACACTTGTTTTCCAAAAGTACCCGTCTTTAGGCATGGTAGATCCGGGGCAGTGGTACGTAGGATGTGAAATCACTGCTCTAAAGCTAACTGGCTTGGACTGCAGGGACCACTTGCCCGTTAACGGACCCTTACTTGGATGGACTGATGGGAAACAAGAAGAAAACCCCAAAAAGCCTTAGCCTACCCTATACACAACTTTCTGCCCTTAAAATAAAGCTGTTTGGTGTGGAAGCTAACTTCGGAATCATACACCAAAGTCTCGCTGAAGCTGTGGAGAAGAAAAATTTTACTTAAATAATAAGGCAAGTAGGGCAAGGTCTTTTGCTCGCTTTAAGACAGCATTACCTCCAAGACATCGCAATTCTTGTGCTACCCTTTAGCCTTAAAGTTTTGTTGTGCAAGAAGAAGCAACACAAAGTTTAGTTTAAATATTGATTGAGGACAATCAAAAAGCTAAGTTTGGGGGAGTTGATAACACCAAATTTTGTGACGTTTTTGCCCTTTATTCAGTTATCAAAACTACCCTTTTCTGCTATTTTCCTCTATTTTATCAGCATTTTCACAATAATTGGCCAAGCAACGCTCTTATTCCAGTTTTTCCCATCTTTTACAGGGTTTTCCTCGTTTTTGTGCAATAAGGCCGATTCTGTCCCACAATAAGTCTAAGCCCGTCTCAACCTTCCTGACGCCCGATACAACCCAGCCCGACAGGGGCTGGGCGACACAAGAATGATCGGCGGAGAAGGGCGCCTTGCGAAAGGGACGTACCGGCCGACACACCTTCTACCCGACAGGGAGCCAAAGCCGCATCGAGGACCAACCTCGTCGAGCGACACAGCCACCCACCGGCAGGCGTGCCGCCAGCCACGTGACCGATAGCTAGCGCCTCGCGCCGAAGGCATACCTGTATCGGCCGTCCACATCCATCGACCGGCGTATAAGGGGGCTACGTGGCGTTTCCAGCACCATAACTCCTTCAACCGCCGGTATAAATAGCAGCTACAGGAAGCCGAAAAGACAGGTCGGAGACGTCGGAGGTTGGATAGGTCGGGACGACTATCCAGTTCCCCGTTCGGACAGTTGGGGACTTGAGCGATCTGCGAGAGAAGTGCGAGAGCAACCGTATCGTGCCCCAGTGCTCGTACCGGGCGACACTAGGTGAGATCTTCCTCATCCCGAGAGGGAGGGGATCGGTTCACCTAGGACTGTACCGGACGACACTGAGGGCCGATATCGGCCGACGTAGATACGCGACACGAGTGCCTGACGGCAATGCCCGACAGTAGTATATGTGAATCCTTGTCCGACACGATACCGAAACCGATACGCTCTCCCCGTCAGTCGTGCCGCTCGAGAGGGTGTGCCGCCCGACATGAGCGTATCGGCCAGGGTCTTCGAACGATATAGTCGTCCGTCAGGTGTGCCGTCTGAGAGGTCGTGCCGCCCGACACGGCTGTACCGGGATAGGTCCCTGGACGGTATTGGGCTGGGAGTAGTAGTAGTCGGTCGCCCTTCTACATCAAGAAGGCGACATCTATCTTTAATTCTGTTATTTAAATTCTTAGCTTATGCATTGTATTAAGACCCTTATTGCTGATAGAAATAGAAATGCTAAATTGCTCTTTGTTTAATGCTTAGTGCCTTATGATTGGGTAACTACTGTGTTGGATATCTGAACTCTAGCTTGCATGTTTTGGATCGCGTTTCGCTTAGCTACTGAATCGTCTTTCCCGTCACAACTACTTCGAGAGTTGGGTTGTGGCTCTAGTGTTCGGTCCGATTCTGGAGTACGAGAGTGCCCGGAACGGAGTTGTTTTAGTATCATTCCACTCTAACTTGAGTCCAGCAACCTCGAGAGGGGTGTTGAAGCTTGGTTAGAGGCACCCGCTCTGAGAGGAGGGGTGCAGGGTGTTACTGCTACCGCTTGTCTTTCTAAAAGTCTTATCCCTTGCATTACGCCTTAAACTGCAGTTTACCTTCCTATTTTCTGTTGCATGAAAATTCCTAAAAACTGCTAATGACAAAATCTTAATCTTTCTTGTAACTCCAGTTGGAGATAGTTTTCTTTGATTTAATAGTGACATCTGGTTGTTCCCTTCGGGGAACTTCATTATCTCTTTATATCCACCGGAGTGTAGAGTGTCGATTCAGAGTCGTCAACACAACCCACCTTGTCCCTGTGTTCGACCCCGTATGACTACTTTGACCCCATAAACAAAGTTGCGGGGGCCTAGAAGGATTCGGGTTATAAATGCGAAGGCTCGACTACCTCAAATACGCCTCCAATTGTAGGATGCGCGATTTAGGCCGGTCACTACGGCCTTGAGGTCCCTCTCGTATAAAAGGGTTAGCTAAGCTTGAGCACCCTTACGGACCATTCCGACGGGAAGATGGTCAAAGGCCTTAAACATGCTTGATATTGTTGGTATAATGGAGTGAAATGACATAAAATATGGTTTTGCATTTATTAAACAATTAACATGTTTATTCTTGTTCATTTAGTCTTGAAATATTTTCAAAATTATGCAAAGCTTATATATATGTGTATCTTTCGGCCCCATACTCAACACCTCGTGTGTTGACCCATTTCTCGTATGTTGTTTTTAGGTTCAGAGATGGCTAGAAGGTTGATGGGCTTGGGTGAGCTATGCTAGGTGTACTTGTTGTAAGATCCAGATATAGTATACATGAGTAGACTTGTACAAAGTGACTCTTGAATATGTAATTCAAATCGTGTAATATAATGATGCTGCTTAATATATCTTGTTGATTGTTGAGATTATGTTGGTGCTTATATCTTGTTATTTGTTCATGTGTGCTAAGCTTTACACTTCCGCATGTCACCTTTGGTATTCGTTTGGTTCATGGGACTAGGATTCCGGTTCCGTGACAGATGGTATCAGAGCATGAACAATAACTACACCAAACATTGCTCACATGAAACACAAACTAAACTCACCCTACATCTCAACCCTAGAAACATAATGAAATATCCTTGTGGATTAGGTTGACTTAGCCTCTAGGTTAGAACCTAGATGTTCTAGAACTAGGTGTAGACTTGTGTAAGTTACCTCCCTAGACATGATTCGCGACATGTGCTTAGGATGTCTACACAAGTGTGCACCATGTTCTTTCTAGTTCTCTAGGTGTCATGATACTAGACTGCCTAATGGGTGTGGTAACTCGTTTTGGTTTTGGTTTTATTCGAATGGAGTATGGTGGTTTTCATCGCCTGTTTAAACATTGGAGAAAACATATTTCAAGTATTATTATATGTACATATGAAAAATGTTACCACATGAAGAAAGGTAGTGAGTTTCCATGCAACCTAGGAAAAAGAGATATAACATCAAGTCTATATGAGAGAGTTTAGATGATAGTGATAGTCTGTAGAGTTGTCTAGAGCCATGATATAGGTTAGGCAGGTGAGTAACCTAGAAACCTAAGATGATGATTATGATATTGATGATGATGTTGATGTTTTGTAGGACCCAAGATGTTTGAGGAAGGTTATGTTTGACAATATGATATGAGTTTGACCATGCAACCCTAGCTAAACCTAGCACCTTATATGATACATACCACTTGGTTGATGTGCTAAACATAGATAGTGGGTTGACATGCTTGCTTGTACCTAGTCTTGTATGTGTGGAGATATGATATATGGTTCGAGACCAACACGGGCCTCAATCTCTTTACAAAGGAAGACCTCTAGCATGGGACATATGAATAGAGTTACATGTTGATATGAGTTGACCCGTATCGGGAGACGGTTAGAGTACCTAAACTCCAAAATAGTTGAAATGTTGAAAAATATGGATGATGAAATACTTGATGATGAGTCCCTAACTAGAATACTTCTAAGTATATGAGTTGAGTGACCTAGTGGATGGTTTCCTTGAAAATGTTTAACCCTAGATGTCCTATGAAAATATCTAACCCTAGAGAAAGAGGCAATTGAAAATTTGATGATGAATATATAGGTGAGGGAGATGCCCGAAGACCCTTAGATGATGTATACGATGTGTGATATCCATGATGAGCCTCATACTTGGGTTAGTAGTTATAAAGGAATCTAGAGGTTAACCTTTTTTTTCGAAAGATGGGTAGAAATTTTGTTACACGTATAAGGTTGTGGTTAACATGTCTTGTTAGAAACATATGTCTTAGCGTGAGTGGCTTGAGCTTGTGGAACTCTTTATTGATACAAGTGAGAAAGTTTCAAAACCTCGATGTTGATGATAATATTGTTCCTCGAATGATGATTGATACATGAAAGAATCTCACTTTAAGTTAAAATCTTGATATATGTGCAATGAGCCACTCTCATGAGATAGACCTAGTATGAAATCATACTATACGTAAAAGATGTAGCCTTGAAATCACGAACTGGATATGATGATGTCTAGAGATCTTATCTTGAATAATCTGGAGTACCATACCAAATCTCATACCTAAATGAAAAAAAAAACTAAGGGATGGGTAAACCCTAACGCCATGATGATGTCATTATGTGATAAAACACAAAGTAACACATATATGATCGATATGAGTGCACCCTTGATATTGATAACCTAGTGTGCATCCCATTATGGAGAATGTGTTGACAACCATGGTTGGATACCTAGACTCGATGAATTTTTGACTTTGACTCTTGTTTATGATCTTAAACAAATTTTGAGGAAGAAATTTCTTTTAAGGAGGGAAGGATGTGACAACCTTGATTTTCTCTCTCCTTTAATACACTTTTTATTTCTCTATTAGTGGCTCACATCACTCAATATGAGTTCAATCACAATACTAGAGTGTGATGAAGACCCAATTTGATCACCTTGATGATGAGTGTCAACGTTCTTTCAAGCTGTTGAAAGGACTTCAGTTCTATAGTGTTACCCCTAACTAGGTTAACCAGGAAGGATGTTCCTTTTGCTTGGAATGACAAGTGTCAACGTTCTTTCAAGTTGTTGAAAGAAAAGTTGACTAGTGCATCGGTGTTAGTACTGCCAGAGCAAGGGAAAGGTGATATTTTCTTTCGTGATGCTTCAAAGAATGGGTTGGGATTTGTGTTGATGCAGGATAAAAATGTGATTTCATTTGCTTCGTGACAGCTTAAGAAATATGAGGGGAATTACCCAACACATGATCTGGATCTTACAGCGGTGGTTCATGCCTTAAAGGTTTGGAGACACTATCTTTGTGGAGAAAAGTGTCAGATCTTCACTGACCACAAGAATCTATAGTATATCTTCTCAAAATAGGAGATGAATATGAGGCAGAGGAGATGGATGGAGCTTATTAAGGATTATGATTGCACAATAGACCACCATCCAGGGAAAGCAAATGTGGTAGCTGATGCATTGAGTAGAAAGTTATCTTCATTATCAATGGTAGATAATACATAATTAAATTCCTTGATGTGCCATAAGAGAGATATGCTAGTGTCTCTTTGCTAGATGAATGTATAGCTAGAAGTTTCCTTGCTGGCAGGATTGTTGGCATAGTTACAAGTGAAACCTACCTTGAGACAACAGATTCATGATGTACAATAGAATGATCCTGTGATAGAGAATATCTGATCAGGGATTGGCAGTAAAAAGTATGATGGCTTTCATGAGGCAGATGATGGTACAGTTTGTTACCACAATAGGACAGTAGTTCCTGATGTTGATGGGTTAAGGAAGATGGTACTTGAGAAGGCTCACTCCTCCATGTATGCAATGCATACTAGAAGTACCAAGATGTACCAAAACTTGAAAGACTTGTATTGGTGGCCAGGTCTAAAGCGTGATGTGGCAAAGTTCATTGCCAAATGTCCAATTTGTCAGCATGTGAAGGCTGAGCACTAGAAGTCTGCAGGGACATTACAACCCTTGCCAATACCAAGGTGGAAATGGGATCATATTACTATGGACTTTGTGGTTGGTCTTCCTAGGACAGCCAAGGGTCATGATTCCATATGGGTGATAGTAGACAGATTGACCAAGTCAGCTCATTTTTTTCTAGTTAAGACGACGTTTACAGCAAAGAAATTGGCACAAATATATGTTGATGAGATAGTCCATATGCATGGCATTCCAGTGACTATAGTTTCTGACAGAGGTCCATAGTTTACAAGTTGTTTTTAGGAGTGTCTGCATTCTGCAATGGGAACACAGTTGAGATTCAACACAACTTTTCATCCGCAGACTGATGGCCAATCTGAAAGGACTATTCAGACTGGCGAGGATCTCTTGAGGGCATGTGGGCTACAATTTCTTGGTACTTGGGATGTACATATAACTTTGATAGAGTTTGTGTACGATAATAGCTATCAAAGAAGCATAGATATGGCTCTTTATGAGGCTCTCTATGGGAGACAATGTCAGTCTCCTCTTTGTTGGTATGAGACAGGTGAATATCAAATTTTGGGTCCTGAGCTAGTACATCAGACTATAGAAAAGATTAAAGTGATACAAAAATAGTTGAAAGTAGCCCAGGATAGGCAGAAATATTATGCAGATAACTGACGCAGACCACTTGAGTTTCAAGTGGGAGATAGAGTATATCTTAAGGTTTCTCCTTGGAAGGGTGTGATGAAGTTTGGAAAGAAGGGTAAGTTGTCTCCTATATTTATGGGACCATACCTTGTCCTAGATCATGTTGGAAAGGTAGCATATAAGTTGGAGCTACCACTAGAGCTACATAGATTGCATAATGTCTTTCACATATCTATGTTGAGGAAATGTCATCCAAATACTGACCAGACAATCCAACCAGTTGAGGTTGAGTTAGATGAGGATATCTCCTATGTTGAGGGTCATGTGTTGATCCTGGATAGAAGGGTGAAAAAGCTAAAGAGAAAAGATGTAATGCTAGTGAAAGTTTTGTGGCATCATTGTGGTATAGAGGAAGCCACATGGGATCCAACCAGTAGATATTGAGTTAGATGAGGATATCTCCTATGTTGAGGGTCCTGTGTTGATCCTGGATCGAAGGGTGAAAAAGTTGAACAGAAAAGATGTAATACTAGTGAAAGTTTTGTGGAATCACTATGGCATAGAGTAAGCCACATGGGAACTAGAGAATGAGATGTGTATAAAATACCCATCTCTTTTTGTGTAGGGTTTTGGGGCAAAATCCTTGTTAGGTTTTATAGTTGTAAGGTTCCTGAACTTTCTAAATGATTTTAATAAGCTTAATTACCATAATTTAATGCTTATAACCCTAATATAATCTTTTTATATGCTTTGAAATCATAATACAAGATTAAGTTTCAAATTTGGTCCAATTTTGACATTGTTTGAGCTAGTTATGCAATTTTCTGTACATTTTGGACTTTTCTGTAATTTACCCAATTGAGGGGTTTTCTTTGCAATTTGTCACATAAATTATGTTCCTTAAATGTTATATTATCATTATTGAGTTTTTTGAGCCATGGGGCTCCTATTTGAGCCATGGTTTGAAGGTGTTTCCCACAAGGGTATTTTAGGATTTACCCCTTGATGGATGAGCTACCTTTAGTAGCTACCAACTAATGAATTATGTGATTGACTGGGAAATTCGACAAAGGAAATCTAATCAGGTCTATATGGATAGTGGGGGATCTTCTTGTGTGTGTGTGCTAGTATATTCTTAATAGTTTCAGGCCATAGACACATGGGGAAGCTACTTTTACACCTCATGCTTGCTTCCATCCTTATCCATGGGCTATATTTACCTCTTCCTTGCCCAAGTACAAAACTATGCTTTCTTTCTATTTCCTATAACTTGGAGAAATGACTCCACTCTATTTTTTTATAGAACCAAGTGCTCTAAGGTAGAAGACAGCCTCTTTTGGAGAAAAAGGTCTCCTAGAGCTCCATCTAGCCCTACCTAGGGTTTCCAAGGTCATCTTCTAGGGATTTCGACCAAGGAAAGTTGTTTTCTTCCTTTCTTCTCCATTTCTCTTGCTCTTATCCTTCCTTATACCTTCCTCCAAATCAGAACCTTTCTGTTCCATGGTGAAAGTGGCTCTAGAACTCAAAAATCTATCCTTCTTGTTTTTTTTCTAGGGTTTTGCTTCTGAGATGTGCCTATTTGGCCAAGTTCAGATCTGAATCCAAGGTTTTCTTGCCCTATTTGCTCGAGATTATTTCTTTTTGGGATCTGGACTTCTCTATAGAGGTGACTTATATAACATTCTTCACTTATATTTCTTACTAGAAGCGTGTTAGTTCATGTTTATGCTTTAATGTGATGATCTGAGCATAAAGAAACCATGCTTGTTTAGAATTACGAATTTTTGTGGTGTTCCCTATTTTGTTCCAGTTCTATATGAACTTGTAAACATGTGTACAACCTTTATAAGCTGTAACATGATCTGGGACAGGTTGATATCATCAACCTATGGTGCTAAGCACAAAATAATTGATGGTTCAGATTAGGGTTTTCCAACTATTTCCTTCCTTATCACACAACTGATGGTCATACCATTCAATAACCAATGGTGTTGCTATCTTGGCAACTGATGTTCGTGATAAAGGGTGTCAAATTTATGGTTAAAACCTTTGGTCACCCCCTTAGGTCAGGTTTTGGCTCAATCAGACGTTTAATTATCATCTACTAAGTATTCTAATGATGTTATCAATCAATGATGACATTAGCTTAATATTTGATGGTGTTAACTGAATGTATTACTGATCTAACAACCAATGGTGACCTAATGATCACAATTAATGGTGGATCATTCCATCATCATATATTATGAGTTAAGAATGTAATTGTATATTTGACTAAACCTTAAACTAATGGTTAGACCTATACTTCAATTGATAACCTTGAATAATGAACCTGATCCAATGAATAATATTGGATGCTTCAACATCCAATGGATTAGAATAAATCACATGGAATTATTTGTGGTTCATAGTGATGATATTTTGATGGTTCAATACCATTAATTTGTAGTCTTACATTTGCCATTATATAGTTATATTTGATAAATCACTATAATAAGTGGATGTGTAATTCCCATGTGATCTAGCTTGTTATACCTAACCTTAATGTAATTATATGATGTTGATTGGTTATAATTTGACCTCTTGAATGAATTATAATGTGATAATGAATTACACTCTTCTTGTTTTGAAACCACATTGTAGTACTATTTGAATATCATAGTGCCTAGCCATGTTAATATCTATGGACACATATGTGTTAATGATCTTTTGAGCCTTGTTTAAGGCATGGAATGATGATGATAACCTTAGTATGAATAATGTGATGGTCTTAATGACCTTTGGGCATGTTTGAAGCCATGATTCAGGTGAAATCCTCTTCATGTTCCAATAAGGGTTAAAACCCTGGAACTTGTGATAAGATATTGGTATCTTCTAAAAGTATGATGATAAGTGTGGCCCATTAATTTGCAATGAATGATAGCATGTGTTAATGTGATTAAGATATATATCTCAAATGTTTTATATATTTTTAAGTTGTTATAAATATACTCTTGTTATAAAAGAATTAGGGTTTAAATGTCCATTTGTATGATTTATCCTTAAATCACCCAATTGGCATAACTAATTAAGTGAAACTCTAATCATGTAGTGCCATGTGCAATAGATCTATCTGAGTGTCAGAAATTTCCAGATAGTGAAATGAGTATTTCTAAGGGATACCCAGAGCACATACTGATGAGTATGCGGGGTGCTTGTCATCCTGAATTCAAGTGTTAGGGAGGATGACAGTGGTCATACCTAGCCCTTAGTTTAAGAATGGTTGTGGTCGTGTCTCGGTGATTATATATATGATGAGATTGGAGGACAACTGTGGTTGTACCTTGGATGGTAGGGTATGCGTAACCACCTCCTTTCACTAGTGTCGTGACCTATACCAAGGACGAACTAGGCTGTTAGTAGCTTGACCTTATGTGTCGATGTGGAGGACCCATACTGACTGAGGGCAGAGAAGATCTTAGGAGTCTGACTCTTCCTAGATCTTGTATGGCACTGATTTCGACTTAGTAGTGGTTAGTTGGGACTTTAGTGGTATTTCTCAAATCCATCAGGGTAATGTAATAAAAGAAGTGATATAATCCGTGTAGTATACTGGATATGGTTAAATACGTCTCACATTGTTTGATTAGTCTTTAACTTATCTTTATACTATTCAGTGTTTACAAGATGATATCATATGACCTTTGAGTAATTATACTTCTTGTCAAGTTAATTTGCTTAATGGCTTAGTATGCTTAACCTATTCAATCTAATTAAATTGTTTATTCAATACTATATATGTTCAGTTCATTTACTGTCAATCAATATGTTATAATCAATATATGTTGGAGAGAGTTATATCTCTTGATGGGACTCGGTCTCACCCATGGGTCACCACATTTTTTTAGGTGGTCGCGGGCAACGAGGATGAGGTCACGCTATGGAAGAGAACCAACCTGGTGATCAATATATTTAGAAGGTTGGTTAGTTGTAGATGTTAGTAGTAGAGTCCTAGTGTCGTCCATGTACTCTCAGGTCCGGGTATGGGATGTGTTTTTTTAGATGATATACTCGTATCGACACGAGATTTTGGTAGTATGCCAATGTTTGTAAATATACGGCATGTACATGTGAACTATGTTTTGTATGCAGGATGTGACTGGGGTCTTTGGACCCATATGTGAATATTTGTTACAATATATGAGAATGGAATGATGGACCTTTATGTAAATGTTCTAGAGTTCATTTACATTGTTGGAATTTGTTTTAATTACTCGACATTTTTTACTATGTGATTAATTAGTAGTTGATTGTGTTTTGTGTTTTGAGTAATCTCCTTTAGCGTGACGAGGTGTCACATTCACCAAGCACCACGACTATGACACCCGCCATGGCCATGTCACCAAACCCCCACCACGGCCATGGCGGGGCCCAACCCCACCTATTTTTCACTTAAAATTCCAAAAACACCACGACCCTCCCCTCATTCTTTCACACCTCTACGAGACCCCCTCCGTCGTGGCAACCTGCAGCGGCTCCAACACCTCTTCTCTTGCTTCTCTAGCCCAAATCCTCCACTCAATTGACCTCCAATCACTTCCTACACCTCTACCACCTCTCCCTCTTACATTTCCACCCCAAATCCTCCATCAATCTAGCCACCATATCCATTTTCGTCCTCCACCCCATCTGCAACCACTCCACCCCAAAACCCACAAAAATCCACCAATTTTTGCCCAAAACCTTTAACCAATCCATCCTCTACTATCACATCAACCATCCTAACACATTACACCTATCCCTCAACCTCCATTTTGCCTTCTCCTAAAAAATCCAAAAATCACAGCTCTACCACCACCACCTCCATACTGTGACACCTCATCACACGAAATGAGATTACTCAAAACACAAAACATGAACAACTACTAATTAATCACATAGTCAAAAATCTGGGATAATTAAAACCAATTCCAACAATGTAAGTAAACTCTAGAACATTTCCAAAAGGTCCATCATTCCATTCTCATATACTATAACAAGTATTTACATATGGGTCCAAAGACCTCGGTCACATCCTGTATACAAAAGATATTTCACATGTACATGCCATATATTTACAAACATTGGCATACTACCAAAATCACATGTTGATACGAGTATATCATCTAGAAAACACATCCCATACCCAGACCTGAGAGTACAGGGATGACACTAGGACTCTACTACTAACATCTACAACTAACCAACCTTCTTAATCTATTGATCACCATGTTGGTTCTCTTCCATAGCGCAACCTCGACCTTGTTGCCCGTGACCACCTAAAAAAATGTGGTGACCCATAGGTGAGACCCACTCCCAGTGAGAGATATAACTCTCTCCAACATATATTGATCATAACATATTAATTAACAGTAAATACATTGAGCAGTTAGGGTATTGAATAAGAAATATGAATAGATTGAACAGTTTAAGCATACTAAGCAGTTAATCAAATAAGTTGTAACATCAAGTAGAATTACACAATTTTCATAAGTCTGCATCATGAAAGAACTATGCAGTGTAAAGACAACACAAGGGTTAATCAACCAATGTGATACATATTAAACCCTAGCAATTATACTACACAGTTGGTATTATATCTTTTATTATTATGCCCTGGGGAGTTTGAGTCGTACCACTCAAAGTCCAACTGACCACTGCGAAGTGATATTTAGTTCTGTATAAGATCTAGGAGTGTCGGTATCCTAAGATCTCTTCCCCTCGGTCAGTACGAGTAAACTGTAGTGACATACTAGTCAAACTACCAACAGTGACATATAGTCAACTAATAACAACTAGTTCATACTTGGTACATGTTATGACACTAGAAAACAGGGTATACAAAACCCTCTAATCCAAGGTACAATCGCATCTGTCCTCAATCACATAAAATGTCAAAGGCATGGCCATAGCCATCCTCCATAACCTACAATTGTGGATGACAAGGATATATCCTCAACTTGCCACCCCCACATACTCAATAGTATGTGCTCTGAGTTTCCCTTGGGAATACTCGTTTCACCATCCAGTAAGTTTTGACACTGAAGATGGCTCTACGGCACAAGGCTCTACATGATTAAGGTTACACTTGATTAATTACCGCCAATTGAATGCATTAAGGCTTTATCATACAAGTGGACATTCAAACCCTAATTCTTTTCTAACAAGAGTATATGTATAACAACTTCAAAAGATATAAAGAATTTGAGATATAAATCTTAATCACATTACCACATGCTATCATTCATTGCAAATTAATGGACCACACTTATCATCATACTATTACAAGATACCAATATCTTATCACAAGTTCCAGGGTTTTAACCCTTATTGGAACATGAAGAGGATTTCACCTGAATCATGGCTTCAAACATTCCCAAAGGTCATTAAGACCATCACATTATTCATAGTAAGGTTATCATCATCATTCCATGCCTTAAACAAGGCTCAAAAGATCATTAGCACATATGTGTCCATAGATATTAGCATGGCAAGGCACTATGATATTCAAATAGTACTACATTGTGGTTTCAACACAAGAGGAGTGTAATTCATTATCACATTAATCATTCAAGAGGTCAGATTATAACCAATCAACATCATATAATTACATTAAGGTTAGGTATAACAAGTTAGATCACATGGGAGTTACGCATCCACTTATTATAGTGATTTATCAAATATAACTATATAATGGCAAAGGTAAGACTACAAATTAATGGTATTAAACCATAGAATTATCATCACTAGGACCCACATATAATACCATGTGATTTATTCTAATCCATTGGATGTTAAAGCATCCAATATGATTCATTGGATCAGGTTCATTGTTCAAGGTTATCAATTGAAGTATAGGTCTAACCATTAGATCAATTGAACCATGGAACCATTGGTTCAAGGTTTAGTCAAATCTACAATTACATTCTTAACTCATCATATATGGTGATGAACTAATCCACCATTAATTGTGATCATTAGGTCACCATTGGTTGTTAGATCAGTAATACATTCAGTTAACACCATCAAATATTAAGCTAATGTCATCATCAATTGATAACATCATTAGAATACTTAGTAAATGATAATTAAACGTCTAACTAAGCCAAAACCTGACCTAAGGGGGTGAACATAGGTTGTCACCATAAATTTGACACCCTTGATCACGAACATTAGTTTCTAAGATAGAAACACCATTGGTTGTTGAATGGTATGACCATTGGTTGTGTGATAGGGAAGGAAATAGCTTAAAACCCCTAATTTGAACCATCAATTATTTTGTGCTTAGCACCATAGGTTGATTCTATCAACCTATCCCAGATCATGTTACACCATAGAAAGGTTGTACACGTGTTTATAAGTTCATATAGAACTGGAACAAAATAGGGAACACCACAAAAATTCGTAATTCTAAACAAGCATGGTTTCTTTATGCTTAAATCATCACATTAAAGCATAAACATAAACTAACAAGCTTCTAGTAAGCAATATAAGTGAAGAATGTTATATAACTTGCCTCTATAGAGTAGGTCAAATATCAAAAAGCAAGAATCTCGAGCAAATAAGGCAAAAAATTCCTAGATTCAGATATGAACTTGGCCAAATAGGTACTTCTCTCCACAAAGAAGCAAAATCCTAGAAAAAGAAACCACAAGGATATATTTTTGAGTTCTAGAGCCACTTTCACCATGGAACAGCACGGTTCTGACCTGGAGAGATATAGGAGGAATAAGAGCAAAGAAATAAATGGAGGAAATAAGTTAATACTTACATGTTTAGGTCAAGATCACTAGGAGGAAGCTTTTTAGACCCAAAAAGGAAATCAATTTCAACCCTAGAATTTTTTCTCAAGAAGATCCCCACTTTCTTCTTCCTTGGGCAGGGAATTCACAGCAGCACAGAGGGAGAATGAAGTTCAGAGAAGTAGGGAAGTGGTGGATAGAAAATGGATCATTTTGGTGCTTGGGGATAAGTATATGAAACTTTAAGATAAAGAAAAAGAAAATTTTGAAGTTCTAATATCTATCCAAGTGTCCTTGGCCTTAATTTATTAAGAATATACAAGCACACACACAAGCGGCTCTTCCACTATCTGCATAGACCTTCTTAGATTTCCTTTGTCAAATTTCCCAGCCAATCACATAATTCATTAGTTGATAGCTAAAAAAGGTAGCTCATCCATGAAGGGGTAAACCCTAAAATACCCTTGATGAAAACACCTTCAAACCATGGCTCAACTAGGATCCCCATGGGCATGGTAAGCCCTAAAATACCCTTGATGAAAACACCTTCAAACCATGGCTCAAATAGGATCCTCATGGGTCAAAATACTCAAGAATGACAATATAACATCTAAGGAACATAATTTATGTGACAAATTACAAAGAAAACCCCTCAATTGGGTAAATTTCAGAAAAGTTCAAAATGTACAGAAAATTGCATAACTTGCTCAAACAATGTCCTAATTGGACCAAATTTGAAACTTAAGCTTGTATTATTATTTCAAAACAGATCAAAAGGTTATATTAGGGTTCTAAGCATTCAATTATGGTAACAAGGATTTCACCCCGAAATCCTACGCCAAAAGAGATGGGTATTTTCTACGCATGTCATTCCCTAGTTCCCATATGGCTTCCTCTAAGACGCGATGATTCCACAAAAATTTCAACAGTATTATGTCTTTTCTCTTCATCCTTTTCACCCTTCTATCCAGGATCAACACAGGACCCTCAACATAGGAGATATCCTCATCTAACTCAACCTCTATATGTTGGATTGTCTGGTCAGTATTTGGATGGCATTTCCTCAACATAGAGATGTGAAAGACATTATGCAATCTATGTTGCTCCGGTGGTAGCTCCGACTTATATGCTACCTTTCCAACATGAGCTAGGATAGGGTATGGTCCCATAAATCTAGGATCCAACTTACCCTTCTTTCCAAACCTCAGTACATCTTTCCAAGGAGAAACCTTAAGATATACTCTATCTCCCAGTTGGAACTCAAGTGGTCTACGTCGGTTATCTGTATAAGATGTCTACCTGTCCTAGGATGCTTTCAACTGTTGTTGTATCACTTTAATCTTTTTTGTAGTTTGTTGTACTAGCTCAGGACCCAAAAGTTGATAATCACCTGTCTCATACCAGCAAAGAGGAGACCGACATCGTCTCCCATATAGAGCCTCATAAGGATCCATATCTATGCTTCTTTGATAGATATTGTTGTATGCAAACTCGATCAGAGTTAGATGTACATCCCAACTACCAAGAAATTACAGCACACATGCCCTTAAGAGATCCTCTAAAGTCTGAATAGTCCTTTCAGACTGGCCATCAGTCTATGGATGAAAATCTGTGTTGAATCTCAACTGTGTTCCCATTGCAGAATGCAGATTCTCCCAAAAATGACTTGTAAATTGTGGACCTCTGTCAGAAACTATAGTCACTGGAATGCCATGCAGATGGATTATTTCATCAACATATATTTGTGCCAATTTCTCTGTTGTAAATGTCATCTTAACTGGAAGAAAATGAGCTCACTTAGTCAATCTGTCTACTATCACCCATATGGAATCATGACCCTTGGCTATCCTAGGAAGACCAACCACAAAGTCCACAGTAATATGATCCCATTTCTACGGTGGTATTGGCAAGGGTTGTAATGTCCCTACAGACTTCTGGTACTCAGCCTTCACCTGCTGACAAACTGGACATTTGGCAATGAACTCTGCCACATCACGCTTTAGACCTGGGCACCAATACATGTCTTTCAAGTTTTGGCACGTCTTGGTACTTCCAGGATGCATTCCATGCATGGAGGAGTGAGCCTCCTCAAGTACCATCTTCCTCAACCCATCAACATCAGGAATTACTATCCTATTGTGGTAACAAACTGTACCATCATCTGCCTCATGAAAGCCATCATACTTTTCACTGCCAATCCCTGATCAGATATTCTGTATCACAGTATAATTCTGTTGTCCATCATAAATCTGTTATCTCAAGGTAGGTTTCACTTGTAAATGTGCCAACAATCCTTCCAACAAGGAAACTTCTAGTTGTACATTCATCTGGTGAAGAGACACTAGCATATCTCTCTTATGGCACATCAAGGAATTTAATTGTGCATTATCTACTATTGATGATGAAGATGACTTTCTACTCAATGCATCAGCTACCACATTAGCTTTCCCTGGATGGTAATCTATTGTGCAATCATAATCCTTAATCATCTCCATCCATCTCCTCTGCCTCATATTCAACTCTTGTTTTGAGAAGATATATTGTAAATTCTTGTGGTCAGTGAAGATCTGACACTTTTATCCAAAAAGATAGTGTATCCAGATCTTTAAGGCATGGACCACCGCTGCAAGATCCAGATCATGTGTTGGGTAATTCTCCTCATGTTTCTTAAGTTGTCACAAAGTAAAAGAAATCACATTTTTATCCTGCATCAACACGCATCCCAACCCATTCTTTAAAGCATCACAAAAGACAATATAGCCTTTTCCTTGATCTGGCAGTACTAACACTGGTGCACTAGTCAACTTTTCTTTCAAAAGTTGGAAAGAACATTGACACTTGTCATTCCGGGAAAAAGGAACATCCTTCTTGGTTAACCTAGTTAGGGGTAATGCTATAGAACTGAAGTCTTTGAGGAACCTCCTGTAGTAACCTGCCAGACCTAGGAAACTACAGATCTCTATCTGTGTCTTTGGTTGTTCCCATTCTAGTACATATTCCACTTTCTTGGGATCAACACAAATGTCTTTTACAGATATAACATGGCCCAAAAAAGACACTTTAGATAATCAGAATTCACACTTGCTAAACTTAGCATATAGTTGATGCTGCCTCAACAAAGTCAATGCCTGGCGAAGGTGTTGCTCATGTTGTTGACTATCCTTGGAGTATATCAGGATATCGTCTATGAATATGACCACACACTGATCAAGATAAGGTCTAAACAACCTATTCATTAGATCCATAAAAGCTTCAGGTGCATTGGTTAGCCCAAATGACATAACCACAAACTCATAATGATCATACCTAGTCCTAAAAGCTGACTTGGGTATGTCATCAACCTTAATTCTCAACTAATGGTAATCTTACCTCAGGTCTATCGTTGAAAACATAGTGGCACCTCTCAACTGATCCAAAATATCATCAATCCTTGGCAAAGGATACTTATTCTTTATTGTCACCTTGTTCAACTGTCTGTACTCTATATACAACATCATTGAACCATCCTTCTTATTAACAAACAACACGGGAGCACCCCAAGGGGAAGTGCTCGGCCTGATCAAACCTTCTCTAACATTTCTTGTAACTATTTCTTAAACTCCTGCATCTCTTCTGGTGCCATTCTCTATGCTTACTGTGCTATGGGTTGTGTTCCAGGAACAAGATTGATCTCAAACTCAATCTCTCTAGGAGGGGGTTTTCTAGGAAATTCTGCAGGAAATACATCCTCAAATTCTCGCACCACTGGTACCTCCTGGATACTAGGTCCTATCGCCTTGGTATCCACAACATGAACTAAGAAAGCCTCACATCCTTGTCTCATCAACTGCTCAACTATCATAGCTGACATCAAACATGTAGGAAGAATCTTCCTATCACCCTAAAAAATCCATTGTACATCTCCATCATGGAACATCACCACCTTAGTACTACAATCCAAGTCTACCTTGTATTTTTCCAAGGTATCTATTCCTATGATTACATCAAAATCATGCATCTCAAGTGGCAAAAGATCCACTTGAATGTTGTGTCCAGAAAAAGAAAGAACACAAGAAGGGCACACTTCCCGCAACTCAGTGGAATCAACCAAAGGAGTCTCTAGCCACAGGCTATCAGATCTAAGACTAACATGTACATAACAACTATCTATCACCTCTCTGGTGATAAAAGAGTGTGTCGCACCCAAGTCTACTAACACAGATACAAAACAAGAAGCATACAAATCAGAATGAAATAATTCCATCTGGCCTGTCACAACTTGTGGATTGACCACTGCTTCTGGCTGGGTCATGGCATAGAACCTTGTTGTCACCTGCTTCCATCCACGTCCTCTACTTGCTTGTCCAAAGGATCCTGCCTAGGATGCCTGACTACATCCTCTTCCACTGCCACTACTAAGTTGTGATTGTTGTGGACCTTGTTGACTTTGCCTTGGTTGCTGAGTCACCTCCTCATCTTTCATAGGGCAATAAGGTCTTGTATGCCCCCACTCCCCACACTTGTAACATGTTCTGGTGTCCTCATATGGCCTAAACGGCCCTGTCACTAAAACTGATGAGGTATTGCGGGCTCCCATTGGCAGAAAAATGTGACCTCTACCCCGACTCAGGGTCCACTATGATGGTGCATGTGATCTTGGTTCACTGAAGGTTGACCTTGTTTGCAATGGTGGTGAGAAAAACCTTGGCTTCTTAAAGCCTCCAGATGATTGCCCTTGAAACTACATAGGTCACTTCTTAGCATTTGCTTCACTCTTCTCTATGGAAGACCTATCAATCCTCCTTATAGATTCCAAAAAGGTGGAAAACCTCTCCCTGTTCTCTAAGGCTGATGTTGTACTAGTCAACTCCGTACTCAGACCCTTCTCAAATCTCTAGATCCTTTCCTTGTCTGTTGCTGCCATGTGCGGGTAGAACCTCAGAAGTTCCATAATCTTTGATTCATACTCATTGATAATCATAGCTCCCTAACGAATCTTCTTGAACTGAGAGATTTTCTCATCTAGGTAGGTCTCTGGAAAATATCAGCTAACAAATTCCCTCTGAAACTCCTCCCATCCTATCTCAACTCCTAGTCTTTTCTCCTCTTCTATGGCCCACCAGTGGCCAGAACTACCCTTCAACAAGTATACCGCATGCTTAACTTTGTCTTCTTCAATGATGCTTAGGATTTTGAATGCCTTTTCCAGCTCAGTCAACCACCTGTCAGCAGTTGCTGGATCAGAAGTACCTGCATATTCAATCTCCTAACATGTATAAGACATTCAAATGTCTTCCCGACACCTTGGGACTCCACATTAGAGGTGGTTGTCCTAGATTGAGGTGATGGCTCTCTGTCAATGATATGTGTAATTGTGGCCATCATCTGTCTAAACATAGACTGAAACTCAGGATTGGCCATCATTTTCGGGTCTAGATGAGGCATTGCGGGATGCTCTGGCACTCTCTCATCACATTCCTGCCTCCCTGCACCTCCTTCTGGTGCAACATAGCTACTCTCAACTTCTTCATGTCCTCCAGACATATCTGCATAAGCATAAACTATGATCAGGTATGTTGGATACATAAGAACAGACTCAAACATGATTCCTGTGTCCCTATAGACTCAGTAAACCTAGATCTCTGATACCAACTTAACTGTGACACCTCGTCACACTAAATGAGATTACTCAAAACACAATCAACTACTAATTAATCACATAGTCAAAAATTTGGGATAATTAAAACCAATTCCAATAATGTAAATAAACTCTAGAACATTTACAAAAGGTCCATCATTCCATTCTCATATACTGTAATAAGTATTTACATTTGGGTCCAAAGACCTCAGTCACATCATGTATATAAAAGATATTTCACATGTACATGCCATATATTTACAAACATTGGCTTACTACCAAAATCTCATGTCAATACGAGTATATCATCTACAAAACACATACCATACCCGGACCTGAGAGTACATGGATGACACTAGGACTCTACTACTAACATCTACAACTAACCAACCGTTTGAATCTATTAATCATAAGGTTGGTTCTCTTCCACAGCCCGACCTCGACCTCGTTGCCCACGACCACCTAAAAAAATGTGGTGACCCACGGGTGAGACCCAGTCCCACGAGAGATATAACTCTCTCCAACATATATTGATCATAACATATTAATTAATGGTAAATAAAATGAGAAGTTAGGGTATTGAATAAGCAATATGAACAGATTGAACAGTTTAAGCATACTAAGAAGTTAAGCAAATAAGTTGTAACATCAAGTAGAATTACACAATTTTCATAAGTTTGCATAATGTAAGAACTATGTTGTGTAAAGACAAGACAAGGGTTAATCAACCAATGTGATATGTATTAAACCCTAGCAATTATACTACACTGCTAGTATTATATCTTTTATTATTATGCCTTGGGGAGTTTGAGTCATACCACTCAAAGTCCAACTGAGCACTGCAAAGTGCTATTCAGTTCGGTATAAGATCTAGGAGTTTCGGTATCCTAAGATCTCTTCCCCTCAGTTAGTATGAGTAGATACTAGTGACATACCAGTCAAACTGCCAACAGTTACATATAGTCAACTGATAATAACTAGTCTGTACTTGGTACAAGTTACGACACTAGAAAATAGGGTATACAAAACCCTCTATCTGAGGTACAACCGCAGTTGTCCTCAATCACATCAAATGTTAGAGGCATGGCCATAGCCATCCTCCATAACCTACAATTGTGGATGACAAGGATATATCCTCAACTTGCCACCCCAACATACTCAATAGTATGTGCTCCGAGTTTCCCTTGGGAATACTCATTTCACCATCTAGTAAGTTCTAACACTGAAGATGGCTCTACGGCACAAGATTCTACATGATTAAGGTGACACTTGATTAATTACTGCCAATTGAATGCATTAAGGTTTTATCATACAAGTGGACATTCAAACCCAAATTATTTTATAACAAGAGTATATGTATAAAAAATTCAAAAGATATAAAACATTTAAGATATAAATATTAATCACATTACCACATGCTATCATTCATTGCAAATTAATGGACCACACTTATCATCGTACTATTACAAGATACCAATATCTTATCACAAGTTACAGGGTTTTAACCCTTATTGGAACATGAAGAAGATTTCACCTGAATCATGGCTTCAAACATGCCTAAAGGTCATTAAGACCATCACATTATTCATAGTAAGGTTATCATCATCATTCCATGCCTTAAAAAAGGCTCAAAAGATCATTAGCACATATGTGTCCATAGATATTAACATGGCAAGGAACTATGATATTCAAATAGTACTACATTGTGGTTTCAACACAAGAAGAGTGTAATTCATTATCACATCAATCATTCAAGATGTCTGATTATAACCAATCAACATCATATAATCACATTAAGGTTAGGTATAACAAGCTATATTACATGGGAATTACGCATCCACTTATTATAGTATTTTATCAAATATAACTATATAATGACAAAGGTAAGACTAGAAATTAATGGTATTGAACCATAAAATTATCATCACTAGGACCCACATATAATACCATGTGATTTATTCTAATCCATTGGATGTTAAAGCATCCAATATTATTCATTAGATTAGGTTCATTGTTCTAGGTTATCAATTGAAGTATAAGTCTAACCATTATATCAATTGAACCAAGGAACCAGGGGTTTAAGGTTTAGTCAAATCTACAATTACATTCTTAACTCATCATGTATGATGATGAACTAATCCACCATTAATTTTGATCATTAGGTCACCATTGGTTGTTAGATCAGTAATACATTCAGTTAACACCATCAAATATTAAGCTAATGTCATCATCGATTGATAACATCATTAGAATACTTTGTAAATGATAATTAAACGTCTAATTGAGCCAAAACCTGACCTAAGGGGGTGACCATAGGTTGTCACCATAAATTTGACACCCTTGATCACAAACATAAATTGCCAATATAGCAACACCATTGGTTGTTGAATGGTATGACCATCGGTTGTGTGATAGGGAAGGAAATAGCTTGAAAACCCTAATTTGAACCATCAATTATTTTGTGCTTAGCACCATAGATTGATGCTATCAACCTGTACCAGATCATGCTACACCTTAGAAAGGTTGTACACATGTTTAAAAGTCTATATAGAACTGGAACAAAATAGGGAACACCACAAAAATTTGTAATTCTAAACAAGCATGGTTTCGTTATGCTTAAATCATCACACTAAAGCATAAACATGAACTAACAAGCTTCTAGTAAGCAATATAAGTGAAGAATGTTATATAACTCACCTCTATAGAGTAGGTCAGATCTCAAACAGAAAGAATCTCGAGAAAATAAGGCAAGAAATCCCTAGATTCATATATAAACTTGGCTAAATAGGTACTTCTCTCCACAAAGAAGCAAAATCCTAGAAAATGAAACAAGAAGGATAGATTTTTGAGTTCTAGAGCCACTTTCACCATGGAACAATAGGGTTAACACCTAGAGAGATATAGGAGGAAGAAGAGCAAAGAAATAAATATAGTAAATAAGTTAATACTTACATTTTTAGGTCAAGATCACTAGGAGGAAGCTTTTTAGACCCAAAAAGGAAATCAATTGCAACCCTAGAATTTTTTTCCAAGAAGATCCCAACTTTCTTCTTCCTTGGGCAGGAAATTGTAGAAGCACAGAGGGAGAACGAATGTCAGAGAAGGAGGGAAGTGTTCGAGAGAAAATAGCTCATTTTGGTGCTTGGGGATAAGTATATGAAACTTTAAGATAAAGAAAAAGAAAAAATGAAATTCAGGTATCTATCCAAGTGTACATGGCCTTAATTTATTAAGAATATACAAGCACACACACAAGAAGCTCTCCCACTATCTATATAGACCTACTTAGCTTTACTTTGTCGAATTTCCTAGCCAATCACATAATTCATTAGTTGATAGCTACTAAAGGTATCTCATCCATGAAGGGGTAAACCCTAAAATACCCTTGATGAAAACACATTCAAACCATGGCTCAACTAGGAGCCCCATGGGTCAAAATACTCAATAATGATAATATAGATCTAAGGAACATAATATATGTGACAAATTGCAAAGAAAACCCCTCAATTTGGTAAATTGCATAAATGTCCAAAAGGTACAGAAAATTGCATAACTTGCTCAAACAATGTCCAAATTGGACCAAATTTGAAACTTAAGCTTATCTTATTATTTAAAAACATATCAAAAGGTTATATTAGGGTTATAATCATTCAATTATGGTAATTAAGCTCATTCAACTCATTAAGAAAGTTCAGGGGCCTTATAACTATAAACCCCTAACAAGGATTTCACCTCAAAATCCTACGCAAAAAGAGATGGGTATTTTCCACGCATCTCATTCTTTAGTTCCCATGTGGTTTCCTCTAAGACATGATGATTCCACAAAAATTTCACTAGTATTATATATTTTCTCTTCGACTTTTTCACCCTTCTATCCAGGAACAACACAGGACCCTCAACATAGGAGATATCCTCAAGTAACTCAACCTCTACAGGATGGATTGTCTGGTCAGTATCTGGATGACATTTCCTCAACATAGAGATGTGAAAGACATTATGCAATCTATGTAGCTCTGGTGGTAGCTCCAACTTATATGCTACCTTTCCAACACGAGCTATGATAGGGTATGGTCCCATAAATCTAGGAGCCAACTTACCCTTCTTTCCAAACCTCAGTACACCTTTCCAAGGAGAAACCTTAAGATATACTCTATCTCCAACTAGGAACTCAAGTGGTCTACGTCAGTTATTTGCATAAGATTTCTGCTTGTCCTGGGATGCTTTCAACTATTGTTGTATCACTTTAATCTTTTCTGTAGTTTGTTGTACTAGCTTAGGACCCAAAAGTTGATATTCACCTGTCTCATACCAGAAAAGAGGAGACCGACATCGTCTCCCATATAGAGCCTCATAAGGAGCCATATCTATGCTTCTTTGATAGCTATTGTTGTACACAAACTCTATTAGAGTTAGATGTACATCCCAACTACCAAGAAATTGCAGCACACATGCCCTCAAGAGATCCTCTAAAGTCTAAATAGTCCTTTCAGACTGGCCATCAGTTTGCAGATAAAAAACTATGTTGAATCTCACATGTATTCCCATTGCGGAATGCAGACGCTCCCAAAAATGAGTTGTAAATTGTGGACCTCTGTCAGAAACTATAGTCTCTGAAATGCCATGCAGACGGACTATCTCATCAACATATATTTGTGCCAATTTCTCTGCTGTAAATGTCGTCTTAACTGGCGAAAAATGAGCTGACTTAGTCAATCTATCTACTATCACCCATATAGAATCATGGTCCTTGGATGTCCTAGGAAGACCAACCACAAAGTCCATAGTAATATGATCCCATTTCCACTGTGGTATTGGCAAGGGTTGTAATGTCCCTACAGGCTTCTGGTGCTCAACCTTCACCTGCTGACAAACTGGACATTTGGCAATGAACTCTACCACATCACGCTTTAGATCTGGCCACCAATACATGTCTTTCAAGTTTTGGTACATCTTGTTACATCCAAGATGCATTGCATACATGGAGGAGTGAGCCTCCTCAAGTACCATCTTCCTCAACCCATCAACATCAAGAATTACTATCCTATTATGGTAACAAATTTTACCATCATCTGCCTCATGAAAGCCATCATACTTTTCACTGCCAATCCTTGATCGGATATTCTGTATCACAATATCATTCTATTGTGCATCATGAATTTGCTGTCTCAAGGTAGGTTTCACTTATAACTGTGCCAACAATCCTGCCAACAAGGAAACTTCTAGTTGTACATTCATCTGGCAAAGAGACACTAGCATATCTCTCTTATGGCACATCAAGGAATTTAATTGTGCATTATCTACTATTGATGATGAAGATGACTTTCTACTCAATGCATCAGCTACCTCATTAGCTTTCCCTGGATGGTAATCTATTGTGCAATCATAATCCTTAATCAGTTCCATCCATCTCCTCTTCCTCATATTCAACTCCTGTTTTGAGAAGATATACTATAGATTCTTGTGCTCAGTGAAGATCTGATACTCTTATCCAAAAAGATAGTGTCTCCAGATATTTAAGGCATGGACCACCGCTGCAAGCTCCAGATCATGTGTTGGGTAATTCTCCTCATGTTTCTTAAGATGTCGCGAAGTAAAAGAAATCACATTTTATCCAGCATCAACACACATCCCAACCCATTCTTTGAAGCATCACAAAAGACAATATAGCCTTTTCCTTGATCTGGCAGTACTAACACCGGTGAACTAGTCAACTTTTCTTTCAAAAGCTGGAAAGAACATTGACACTTGTCTTTATGGGCAAAAGGAACATCCTTCTTGGTTAACCTAGTTAGGGGTAACGCTATAGAACTAAAGTCTTTGATGAACCTCCTATAGTAGCCTGCCAGACCTAGGAAACTACGGATCTCCATCTTTGTCTTTGGTTGTTCCCATTCTAGTACATATTTCATAATCTTGGGATCAACACAAATGCCTTTTGTAGATATAACATGGCCCAAAAAAGACACTTAAGATAACCAGAATTCACACTTGTTGAACTTAGCATATAGTTGATGCTGCCTCAACAAAGTCAATGTCAGGCGAAGGTGTTGCTCATGTTGTTGACTATCTTTGGAGTATATCAGGATATCATCTATGAATACTACCACACACTGATCAAGATAAGGTCTAAACACCCTATTCATTAGATCCATAAAAGCTTCAGGTGCATTGGTTAGCCCAAACGGCATAACCACAAACTCATAATGACTATACCTAGTCCTAAAAGCAGACTTGGGTATGTCATCAACCTTAATTCTCAACTGATGGTAACCTGACCTCAGGTCTATCTTTGAAAACACAGTGGCACCTCTCAACTGGTCAAAAAGATCATCAATCCTCGGTAAAGGATACTTATTCTTTATTGTCACCTTGTTCAACTGTCTGTAGTCTATACACAACTTCATTGAACCATCCTTCTTTTTAACAAACAACATTGGAGCACCCCAAGGGGAAGTGCTTGACCTGATAAAACCTTCTCAAACAGTTCTTGTAACTATTTCTTTAACTCCTGCATCTTTTCTGGTGCCATTTTGTATGTTAACTGTGCTATGGGTTGTGTTTTAGGAACAAGATTAATCTCAAACTCAATCTCTCTAGGAGGGGGAATGCTAGGAATTTCTTCAGGAAAGACATCCTCAAATTCTCGCACCACTGGTACCTCCTGGATACTAGGACCTACCGCCTTGGTATCCACAACATGAGCTAAGAAAGCCTCTCATCCTTGTCTCATCAACCGCTCAGCTGTCATAGCTGACATCAAACATGTAGGAAGAATCTTCCTATCACCCTGAAAAATCCATTGTACATCTCCATCATGGAACGTCGCCACCTTAGTACTACAATCCAAGACTACCTTGTATTTTTCCAAGGTATCCATTCCTAGGATTACATCAAAACCATGCATGTCAAGTGGCAAAATATCCACTTGAATGTTGTGTCTAGAAAAAGAAAGAACGCAAGAAGGGCACACTTCCCGCAACTCGACAGAATCAACCAAAGGAGTCTGTAGCCACATGATATCAGATCTAAGACTAACATGTACATAACAACTATCTATCACCTCTCTGGTGATAAAATATTGTGTCGCACCCGGATCTACTAACATAGATACAAAACAAGAAGTAGACAAATCAGAATGAAATAACTCCATCTGACCTGTCACGACTTGTGGATTGACCACTACTTCTGGCTGGGTCATGGCATAGAACCTTGTTGTCACGTGCTGATGTCCACATCCTCTGCTTGCTTGTCCAAAGGATCCTGCCTGGGATGCCTGACCACATCCTCTTCCACTGCCACTACTAAACAGTCGTTGTTGTGGACCTTGTTGACTTTGCCTTGGTTGTTGAGTCACCTCCTCATCTTTCATAGGGAAATAAGGTCTTGTATGCCCCACTTCCCCACACTTGTAACATGTTCTGGTGTCCTGATATGGCCTAAACGGCCCTGTCACTAAAACCGATGAGGTATTGCGGGCTCCCGTTGGTGGAAAACTATGACTCTACCCTGACTCGGGGTCCACTGTGATAGTACATGTGATCTTGGTTGACTAAAGGTTGACCTTGTTTGCGATGGTGGTGGGAAAACTTTGGCTTCTTAAAGCCTCTAGATGATTGCCCTTGAAGCTTCATAGGTCGCTTCTTAGCATTAGCTTCACGCTTCTCTATGGAATACCTATCAATCCTCCTTATGGATTCCACAAAGGTGGAAAACCTCTCCATGTTCTCTAAGGCTGATGTTGTAATAGTCAACTCCGTACTCATACCCTTATCAAATCTCTAGATCCTTTCCTTGTTCATTGCTGCCATGTGTGGGTAGAACCTCTGAAGTTCCATAAACTTTGATTCATACTCATTAATAGTCATAGCTCCCTGACGAATCTTCTTGAACTGAGAGATTTTCTCATCTAGGTAGGTCTCTGGAAAATATCAGCTAACAAATTCCCTCTGAAACTCCTCCCATCCTATCATAACTCCTAGTCTTTTCTCCTCTTCTATGGCCCACCAGTGGCCAGCACTACCCTTCAACAAGTATACCTCATGCTTAACTTTGTCTTCTTCAGCGATGCTTAGGATTTTGAATGCCTTTTCCTACTCAGTCAACCAAATGTCAATGTTTGCTGGGTCAGAAGTACCTGCATATTCAATCGCCCCAACACGTCTAAGACGTTCAAATGTCTTCCCGACACCTTGGGACTCCACATTAGAGGCGGTTGTCCTAGATTGAGGTGATGGCGCTCTGTCAATGATATGTGTAATTGTGGCCATCATCTGTCTAAACATAGACTGAAACTCAGGATTGGCCATCATTTTCGGGTCTAGATGAGGCATTGCGGGATGCTCTGGCCCTGCTTCTAGCACTCTCTCATCACGTGCCTGCCTCCCTGTACCTCCTCCTAGTGCAACATAGCTACTCTCAACTTCTTAATGTCCTCCAAACATATTTGCATAAGCATAAACTATGATCAGGTATGTTGGATACATAAGCACATACTCAAACTTAAGTCCTATGTTCCTGTAGACTCAGTAAACCTAGAGCTCTGATACCAACTTAACTGTGACACTGCGTCACACTAAACGAGATTACTCAAAACACAAAACATGATCAACTACTAATTAATCACATAGTCAAAATGTGGGATAATTAAAACCAATTCCAATAATGTAAATAAACTCTAGAACATTTACAAAATGTCCATCATTCCATTCTCATATAGTGTAACAAGTATTTACATATGGGTCCAAAGACCTCAGTCACATCCTGCATACAAAAGATATTTCACATGTATATGCCATATATTTACAAACATAGGCATACTACCAAAATCTCGTATCGATACGAGTATATCATCTAGAATAGAAAACACATCCCATACCCGGACCTGAGAGTATAGGGATGACATTAGGACTCTACTACTAACATCTACAACTAACCAACCTTCTGAATCTATTAATCATCAGGTTGGTTCTCTTCCACAGCGCGACCTTGACCTCGTTGCCCGCGACCACCTAAAAAAATGTGGTGACCCATAGGTGAGACCCAGTCCCAGCGAGAGATATAACTCTATCCAACATATATTGATCATAACATATTAATTAATAGTAAATACATTGAGCAGTTAGGGTATTGAATAAGAAATATGAACAGATTGAACAGTTTAAGCATACTAAGCAGTTAAACAAATAAGTTGTAACATCAAGTAGAATTACACAATTTTCATAAGTCTGCATCATGTAAGAACTATGTTGTGTAAAGACAAGACAAGGGTTAATCAAACAATGTGATGCATATTAAACCCTAGAAATTATAATACACTATTGGTATTATATCTTTTATTATTATGCCCTGGGAGTTTGAGTCGTACCACTCGAAGTCCGACTGACCACTATGAAGTGCTATTCAGTTTTGTATAAGATCTAGGAGTGTCAGTATCCTAAGATCTCTTCCCCTCGGTCAGTACGAGTAAACTGTTGTGACATACCAGACAAACTACCAACAGTGACATATAGTCAATTAATAATAACTAGTCCGTACTTGGTACAAGTTACAACACTATAAAATAGGGTATACAAAACCCTCTTATTTGAGGTACAATCGCAGCTGTCCTCAATCACATCAAATGACAGAGGCATGGCCATAGCCATCCTCCATAACCTACAATTGTAGATGACAAAGATATATCCTCAACTTGCCACCCCCACATACTCAATAGTATGTGCTCTGAGTTTCCCTTGGGAATACTCGTTTCACCATTCAGTAAGTTCTAACACTGGAGATGGCTCTACGGCATAGGACTGTACATGATTAAGGTTACACTTGATTAATTACTTCCAATTGAATGCATTAAGGCTTTATCATACAAGTGTACATTCAAACCCTAATTCTTTTCTAACAAGAGTATATGTATAACAAATTCAAAATATATAAAACATTTGAGATATAAATCTTAATCACATTACCACATGCTATCATTCATTGCAAATTAATGGACCACACTTATCGTCATACAATTACAAGATACCAATATCTTATCACAAGTTCCAGGGTTTTAACCCTTATTGGAACATGAAGAGGATTTCACCTTAATAATGGCTTCAAACATGCCCAAAGGTCGTTAATACCATCACATTATTCATAGTAAGGTTATCATCATCATTCCATGCCTTAAACAAAGCTCAAAAGATCATTAGCACATATGTGTCCATAGATATTAACATGGCAAGGCACTATGATATTCAAATAGTACTACATTGTGGTTTCAACACAAGAAGAGTGTAATTCATTATCACATTAATCATTCAAGAGGTTTGTTTATAACCAATCAACATCATATAATTATATTAAGGTTAGGTATAACAAGCTAGATCACATGGGAGTTATGCATCCACTTATTATAGTGATTTATCAAATATAACTATATAATGGCAAAGGTAAGACTACAAATTAATGGTATCGAACCATCAAATTATCATCACTAGGACCCACATATAATACCATGTGATTTATTCTAATCCATTGGATGTTAAAGCATCCAATATTATTCATTACATCAGGTTCATTGTTCAAGGTTATCAATTGAAGTATAGGTCTAACCATTAGATAAATTGAACCAAGGAACCATGGGTTCAAGGTTTAGTTAAATCTAAATTACATTCTTAACTCATCATATATGGTGATCAACTGATCCACCATTAATTGTGATCATTAGGTCACCATTGGCTGTTAGATCAGTAATGCATTCAGTTAACACCATCAAATATTAAGCTAATGTCATCATCGATTGATAACATCATTAGAATACTTAGTAAATGATAATTAAGCGTCTAATTGAGCCAAAACCTGACCTAAGGGGGTGACCATAGGTTGTCGCCATAAATTTGACACCCTTGATCATGAACATAAATTGCCAAGATAGCAACACCATTGGTTGTTGAATGGTATGACCATCGATTGTGTGATAGGGAAGGAAATAGCTTGAAAACCCTAATTTGAACAATCAATTATTTTGTTCTTAGCACCATAGATTGATGTTATCAAACTGTCCCAGATCATTTTACACCTTATAAAGGTTGTACACATGTTTAAAAGTTCGTATAGAACAGGAACAAAATAGGTAACACCACAAAAATTCGTAATTCTAAACAAGCATGGTTTCTTTATGCTTAAATCATCACATTAAAGCATAAACATGAACTAACAAGCTTCTAGTAAGCAATATAAGTGAAGAATGTTATATAACTCACCTCTATAGAGTAGGTCAGATCTCAAACAGTAAGAATCTTGAGAAAATAAGGCAAGAAATCCCTAGATTCAGATCTGAACTTGGCCAAATAGGTACTTCTCTCCACAAAGAAGCAAAACCCTAGAAAAAGAAACAAGAAGGATATATTTTTGAGTTCTAGAGCCACTTTCACCATGGAATAGTAGGGTTACGACCTGGAGATATATAGGAGGAAGAATATCAAAGAAATAAACAGAGTAAATAAGTTAATACTTACATTTTTAGGTTAAGATCACTAGGAGGAAGCTTTTTAGACCCAAAAAGGAAATCAATTGCAACCCTAGAATTGTTTTCCAAGAAGATCCCCACTTTCTTCTTCCTTGGGAAGGGAATTCGTAGTAGCACAGAGGGAGAACAAATATCAGAGATGGAGGGAAGTGGTAAAGAGAAAATGGCTCATTTTTGTGCTTGGGGATAAGTATATGAAACTTTAAGATAAAGAAAAATAACAAATTGAAGTTCTAGTATCTATCCAAGTGTCCATGGCCTTAATTTATTAAGAATATACAAGAACATACACAAGCAGCTCTCCCACTATCTATATAGACCTGCTTAGCTTTACTTTGTTGAATTTCCCTGCCAATCACATAATTCATTAGTTCATAGCTACTAAAGGTAGCTCATCCATGAAGGGGTAAACCCTAAAATACCTTTGATGAAAACACCTTCAAACCATGGCTCAACTAGGAGCCCCATGGGTCAAAATACTCAATAATGATAATATAACATATAAGGAACATAATATATGTGACAAATCGCAAAGAAAACCCCTCAATTGGGTAAATTGCATAAAAGTCCAAAATGTACAGAAAATTGCATAACTTACTCAAACAATGTCCAAATCTGACCAAATTTGAAACTTAAGATTGTCTTATGATTTAAAAACATATCAAAAGGTTATATTAGGGTTCTAAGCATTCAATTATGATAATTACTCTCATTCAACTCATTAAGCAAGTTCAGGGGCCTCACAACTATAAACCCCTAACAAGGATTTCGCCCCGAAATCCTACACAAAAAGAGACGGGTATTTTCTACGCATTTCATTCTTTAGTTCCCATGTGTCTTCCTCTAAGACATGATTATTCCACAAAACTTTCACTAGTATTGTATATTTTCTCTTCATCTTTTTCACCCTTCTATCCAAGATCAACACAGGACCCTCAACATAGGAGATATCCTCATCTAACTCAACCTCTACATGTTGGATTTTCTGGTCAGTATTTGGATGACATTTACTCAACATAGAGATGTGAAAGACATTATGCAATCTATGTAGATCTGGTGGTAGCTCCAACATATATGCTACCTTTCCAACACGAGCTAGGACAGGGTATGGTCCCATAAATCTAGGAGCCAACTTACCCTTCTTTCCAAACCTCAGTACACCTTTCCAAGGAGAAACCTTAAGATATACTCTATCTCCAACTTGAAACTCAAGTGGTCTACATCAGTTATCTGCATAAGATTTCTGCCTGTCCTGGGATGCTTTCAACTATTGTTGTTTCACTTTAATCTTTTCTATAGTCTGTTGTACTAGATCAGGACCCAAAAGTTGATATTCACTTGTCTCATACCAGCAAAGAGGAGACTGACATCGTATCCCATATAGAGCCTCATAAGGAGCCATATATATGCTTCTTTGATAGCTATTGTTGTACGCAAACTCTATCAGAGTTATATGTACATCCCAACTACCAAGAAATTGCAGCACACATGCCCTCAAGAGATCCTCTAAAGTCTGAATAGTCCTTTCAGACTGGCCATCGGTTTGCAAAGGAAAAACTATGTTGAATCTCAGTTGTGTTCCCATTGCTGAATGCAGACGCTCCCAAAAAGGACTTGAAAATTGTGGACCTCTGTCAAAAACTATAGTCACCGGAATGCCATGCAGACGGACTATCTCATCAACATATATTTGTGCCAATTTATCTGCTGTAAACGCCATCTTAACTGGCAGAAAATGAGCTGACATTAGTAAATCTATCTACTATCACCCATATAGAATCATGACCCTTGGCTGTCCTAGTAAGACCAACCACAAAGTCCATAGTAATATGATCCCATTTCCACTGTGATATTGGCAAGGGTTGTAATGTCCCTACAAGCTTCTGGTGCTCAGCCTTCACCTGCTGACAAACTAGACATTTGACAATGAACTCTGCCACATCACGCTTTAGACCTGGCCACCAATACATGTCTTTCAAGTTTTGGTATATCTTGGTACATCTAGGATGCATTGCATACATGGAGGAGTGAGCCTCCTCAAGTACCATCTTTGTAATTACCACATTTGTGTTTAATTGGTAAACTAGGGTTTACCTGAATGATTACATGCTTGATTAGATTGAACATTGTTTAAACTTGATCAATGATAGTAGATCAATTGTGATGTTTCAAACCTAAGAAGAAACTATAACTATGATTTTAGTTTGAATAATTAGGTTTTGATAAAAGTAAACCCAATCGGCAAAAATTAGGGTTTTGATAATACATGAATATGGAATTTGATCAGGATAACAGTGTGGTAAATAATTTTTCATATTTTCTAAAAATTTTGTATTTAATTTAATTTTTTATATGATATGGATAACTCAATCATGCATATTTTATAAAAATTTTAGAATATTTTAGTGTTCTTTGAATGTGGTTCTTGGTCGAACTATACTTCGATCAAAATGCTGAAAGAGTGCTTTTCAGCAGTGTAGTTTTTTATTTTATTTATTTATTGGTAAATCCAAATGATCTTAAATTTTAAATGGAGATCTGAAACTAAATCATAAACGACATGTAAAATTTTCATAATTTTTGGATGTGTTTATACCTTATCAGTAGACGAATTACAGTAATATGTTTATGACATGAAATTCAGCTGAAATAAGAGAAAGTATAGTGAGGGGTCAATGTGCAATTGACCCAAGCATCTCAATTTCTCTATATGGTCAACCTAACACACAAGGAGCTCTCATAATTCGTGATTCAATCCAAAGAAATGAAATCCTAGAGAGAGAGGGAGATTTAGGGTTTGAGAGGAGAAAGTGATGGAGATGCTGACCTAGGGTTTTACGGTCTGAGGAATGATGAAATCATGTAAGTTTAGCTTATTTGCATAGACTTTAATGGTGAATCTTATCTCACATGTAAATATTATGTACCTCATCTTATTTGATCCAAAATGGTATCAAAACTTCCCTTTTCTCACTCTTTCTTCATAATCCCTCATTTTTAGGGTTTCTGAGTTGAAAGGAAGAAGAATCGGGTGAATTACTAGGGATTTGATATGAGATCAAGATTTTCAGGGATGAGCTACGTTTTTAAGGTGTTTTCACACCTTAGGGTGAGTTGGAACTTTCTTTAAATAGTATATTGCACCAAAATTGGTTAAATCATCCATAATCTTTAATTGCTTAGTATGCGACTACAAACCATGAATTGTGTGTTTGATCTGAGTTGTTGCAAAATGATATGAAATGGATTCTTCCTCTATTTGGATGAATTTCAAATGATAAAATCATATTAGAAATGTATACAATACATACTAATGAGAATTTCCTAAGTATTCGCAGAGGTTATAAGAGTAAACTGAAATATAGGGAATTTGTCTATGACTGAAATTTCTGTATAATTAAATAGAGAAATTTGTTTATTTGGATTCCCTTGGTTATGAATGATTGTTTATCTGAATTCATAGTACATATATGTCAGATACTATCTTGGATTTCATTTAAGGTGAATAGTATTTGTTTGATATCTCAGTAAAGAGGGTGAAACCCTAGATGTGAGGAAAGTTGGATATTTGCGAATAGATATCGTGAAGCCCATTTGAATGAATTTTCTTGACATGATAGACTTTTTTATTCAATTTTACTATTGATGCATGTTATCTCAGTGAATGGCATGGAAACCCAAATTCAGCTTAGTTCTAAGTTTCATACATATATTGATTTTATATGATTTGTTGATAGTAGTCTTTATTCAGTGAATGTTTATGTCGCATGAAATCCTTATGAGAGCCATGTGATAAGTGAATGAGGTAAATGAAACACTAAGGATAGGGTGTTCAATGAATCAAGTATTTGGATATCAATGTTCTCATTATGAGATGTGGTGATGCACAACTCAAGATTTGGGTTGAGGTTCACGTTTTCCAAGAAAGTACAAATAATTTATAGGTGCAAATGATGATTACTCGTATGTCAAGTAAGTAACTCTTATCAGTGTATTAAGAAGTTCAATTGCATGATTCTAGTGTATAAAGTATCAAGTGGACATGTATTCTGTTATTTAAGAATTTTAGTCTGCCTGTAGATAGAAAATGTTGATTTCTCAGTATATTACAGTGTTTTGAGTATATTGCTCTGCCAAGTTTAGAATGATATACATGTTGTGTTATAAACTTCAAATAAATAGACATGATACCATAGAGATACCAGAGTCAAGTATAAGTAAGGGAAAAGATACAATATAGTAAGAGCTTTCCAAGAATAATAAAATAATAGACTTAAGAGCCATGAACACCATAGATTCCCTATGAGAGGTCTACGTCGTAGGGATGAAACGACCTAACCCTGGCAGTGCGTCCAGTATATGGGGGTCGGAACATACCAACATGTGGTACGCGGGACGAAGCCCTAGTGGAAGTCTCCTTAAATTATAGAATGTAGTGTCCAACATCAACCAGAGATCCTGGTGGCACTAGAGTATAGAAAAAAAAGCCAATAGGTGGCTTGACCCTCCGCCTGTGTACTCAGCCTAGAAGGAGAGGTCCAGTTAAAGACCAGCTATTTAGCCACCTTAGTCAGACGTGACAGTTTGAGTCAAGCAGACTCAGATTTAGTTCTAGGCTTAGCTTCCCGAGTTTTAAGCTAAGCATTGTACGGTGAGATCGTAGTTTGCTACGAGTCTTCATATGTAGAGTACACTGCATATGATCAGGGCATAAGCTAAAATATGATAATATAAGTTTAAAGAGTTTCTTATAAGTAAGAAAGGCTAAGAAAGATTTGAGTATAGTTTCCCAGCAATTATTCTTTGTATGTTTCTGAATTATTATTTCTCTTTGAAATTAATCAAGCATGCTCATATATTGATTTGCTCTTGTTGATATCTAGAGTATCCTGCCATATTTATGATTGTTAATGATCGATCTCTTTAAAGCTTACTGCTATTATAATTGATATCGGTTGCTCAAAAGTATATCTGTAATTATATCAGTGCTTTAGATTGTTTCTTTGAAGTACTCATTCATTGAGCGAGTAGGCTCACCCCTCTACTCAAAATTTTTAGGGAAACTGTGGGGATTGAAGATATCATTGCATCAGAGTAGATCTGCCATAAGAGTTAAGTCTGAGTATAGTTAAGTTCAGTCGGTCCTTGTCACTCTAGGTCCTAGTATAGATGTGAGAGTGTTATAAGTGATGTTTTGTATCTTTGTTTTCTTAATAAGAGAGAATGTATCTGATTATCATGTCATATGTACCTAAGAATGAATGTATGGATGTGTATCGTTTATGTTGAGATCATATTAAAGTAATCAAAGTTTGATTCTCTTACAAAGTTGTTTATGTGATTGGATGCAAGAAAACAAAGAGTTTGAAAAATAAGAAAAAGTTAAGGGTGATCTTTGTATTACATTAAATCCTTAAGTTATGCCCTAATCTCATGATTAATGGTAATTGTGAGATCGGTGTGTAACAGCTTGGTATCAGAGCTTAGGTTGAGTTCTCAGGGACCATTAAGTTAGTAAGTTAGAGTCATAAGTGTGGCAAATAGGAGATGTTATGATGTTAGCTCTGGGGATTTGAGTATTTGGATATCCTGGCCCGGTATTTAAGTACTTGGATCAACTAGTATCAAGCTACTATATCTATTCTTTCATGTATCCCTGGCCAGGTATATAGTGGAAGGATGGTCTAGAGAGGAACCCTTGATATATTAGGGTTAGAAACAAGATAAGAAACATGAATTAAGAGTATAAATATAAAATGAGATAGAACTTTCATTTCATATTGTTGTTTTATTGGAGATGAATAGAAAAGATCTTATATGTTTGAATTCAGATATTCAGTATTTTGAAATATATATGGGTCTTTAAGATTTGTTGTACACTATGTAGTTGTAGCATTTATTGATTACATTATTTGCATCAAGTAGACTAGAAATGATCTTTGAATGAGCTTTCCTAAGTGGATAAGTTTTCTTCCACACATTTGAGATGAATAGGAGTTGAGTAATCCTAAATAGCTCTTGGCTTCAAGACTGCAGGTTCGGCCTGGTCCGGCTGGCAGGATGCATTGCTGGGATCTAATGACTCCTATTAGTAACATAACAAGAATAAATTCTGGATAGATTAGATCCAAATTCTAGTATGAATGTATATACTCTAAGGTTTTGAAGTATAAGGGAAAGACTAGATAACTAAGAATCATTTGGAACTGATATTTGAGATCCAACTTTGGGGCCTCGTATGAGAAACCCTTAATTGGGAATAAAGGAACACGACATAAGGTTCAGAGTAAGTTTAATTATTAGTATTATATGAACCCTAAATATAAAATATGAAAAAGATATGAGAAAAGTATGTAAGGGCCAAGATAGTAAAATTCAATCATGAGGAATGGATTATATAATCAAGTACATTGCTTTTATGTACTCCAAAGTAAAGGGAAAATAGAAGAAAAGAGCTAAGTATACAATAGGTGCATAGAAGTGAAGAGTCTTCAGAAGAGTTAAAGTGAAGAGAACTAGATGAGCATGTAAATCATAAAACTAGGATAAGAAACTTAGTTGAAACAAAGAGAAATATTGGAAATAATGAGCTTGATTAAGGAATGAGGGTTATGATATAATTGAGAGCATGGAATATATACCTTTATTAATAAGTTTAATACATTCATCCTTACTGACATTGGATTCTAAGTCTCTATAAAACAACAAACTAGTTTCTAAAAGAAGAACAAAAGTGTAGCTAAAGAAATGAATAAGTCATACAAAGGTAGACTATATTCAGGAAGGAAAATCTTGATTGAAAGAGAAACTATGTTTCACCCATGCATGAGTCATTTGATTTAAAATGAAGGATATGTAATGTATTAAACATGAGGTGATACTAGTAGAGAGATTATTGATTTAGAATTTCAACTTCACATTAGTACAAGGATAAAAGGAAATATATGCAACATGGTATACATGATCATACACATAAAAGAAGCAACATGATCATAAGAGAAAACTAGAAGTTAAATATGACATGTGGAGTAGTAGTATATGGTAAGGATATTATGGAAAGTAAAGAAGGGTTTGAAACATAATGGAGTAATATAGATTATAAAAGAAAGAGGTTGTGAGATTCAAGAAAGTGCTAATTAGTCAAGTATCCTTGTTGATAATTAATTAAACCTACATATGAGAAATGTATTATTGAATGTTTGAAGATAAGAATTCTAAAGTCTCATAATCATCTTCTCTTTCATATCTTCCTTAATGAGAGCAATGTGGGAATGAAGTGATAAGAAAATGAATCATATATGATGCATAACCACTGTGGTAGAGACATCTAGTAAATGTAATAATGACACACAATATGATGATGAAACCCTAGCAGGGTAATTGAGAATGTAATCTATCTGAATGGCCAAGTAAGAGAAAGGAAATTCAATCGATAAGATAAAGAAGACTTTAGTAAAACTTGTGAGATCTAAAGTTTGAATTTCAAATTAAGAGAGCAAAGTCACATCACAATAACGTCATGCTATTGATAAGGACCAAACCCTAGAATTTTTAGAGTTGTAGTAGTTCAAGGGATGTCACTAGTGATTTGACCTTGAATACTAGCATCTCTATAAAACAAGATAATGAGATTTGCACTATGAGAAGTAAACTAGCACTGATAGTAATCCAGGGTTTAAAGATAGCTAATATGAAAGGTAGATAAACAATATGGAAATGATTTAGAGCAAAGAGTAAGATATAAATTTGAAATGTAACAAGTGTGTTTTGAACCAAAGGAGAAATACAATATGAGTGAAGTGCGATATGAGATAAATTCTTGCAGTGATAGCAAGAATGATGAATAATCTATTTGTACCTTATATGTTTCAATTTTAGGAATGTTTAATCTGCATGATTAAAATGAGAAGGATAAGTAGAAAAAAGTAAGTAGTAGTGAATGAGGAGAGAGATAAGAGAAAACAACAGCTTTTAGTAATATGTGAATTTGTTTTTAGAAGTATAATTTGTTGAAGGTATATTAAGGGATGTAAATTGGTTCTAGGTATGATTTCAGTGTACATGTATAAGAAATATGTTAATTAAAGGTGTTTGATAGTTGTAGTCATTCATACCAGTAATCCATCTTAGTATTGTACAATTGTGGTATGGTGATATGGGTTGAATAATGATGGAACAAATGAAGGGTTACCCTGAATAAGGTAGTCTTACCTATTCACTCATATGAATAGAAGGGATGATAACCATATTGTATTGATATGTAATCCTAGTGAGGTATAGCTTGTTATACCTAGCTTTAATATAACTAAGTGATGGTAATTGGGTATGAATAGTCCTTGAATGACTAATACAATCATGGAGTACTTTGTTACTGTTGTTGAAACCCTAGTATGTTATAACCTGATGGTTACACCTTGAATTATGTGTGGGTTCATACTTGAGAATAATATGGAATGTGATGGTAATGCTTCACCTTATGCATCCATGATGAAATGGGGATGTTGTGAGTAGTATTGTACAATTGTTGTTGAATCTAGTCTTCCAGCTCATGATTGCTTTGCTGTTTGAATAATGATGGAACAAATGAAGGGTTACCCTGAATAAGGTAGTCTTACCTATTCACTCATATGAATAGAAGGGATGATAACCATATTGTATTGATATGTAATCCTAATGAGGTATAGCTTGTTATACCTAGCTTTAATATAACTAAGTGATGGTAATTGGGTATGAATAGTCCTTGAATGACTAATACAATCATGGAGTACTTTGTTACTGTTGTTGAAACCCTAGTATGTTATAACCTGATGGTTACATCTTGAATTATGTGTGGGTTCATACTTGAGAATAATATGGAATGTGATGGTAATGCTTCACCTTATGCATCCATGATGAAATGGGGATGTTGTGAGTAGTATTGTACAATTGTTGTTGAATCTAGTCTTCCAGCTCATGACTGATTTGCTATTTGAGTATCACAATAGTATTATTCAAAACAACATAGTGAACTCTCTTTTGTGACTCAGAGGTAATATAAAATAATAGTACATATTGAGTCGTATGAATTGAGATGGTTGGATCATATTATCAATGTTGAGGTAACACCTCAAGAGTATGAAAATATTAAAATGGTTGCTTCTCTATCTACTCTATGATTGATTGTGGCATAGATAATTTGTTTGTTATCATTGAGAACTATTTCAAACATGTTGTGATTAGAAAAGAAATAAAGGACTTAACGTTGAAAACTACATTCAAATATAAAATACAAGAATGCAATGACATGTAAGATTTTAGAAGCTTAAAATAAACTTTGAATATACTTTGTTTGCATATTTATGTTTCGGGGACGAAACTTTTTAAGGGGGTAAGAATTGTAATGACCACATTTGTGTTTAATTGGTAAACTAGGGTTTACCTGAATGATTATATGCTTGATTAGATTGAACATCATTTAGACTTGATTAATTATAGTAGATCAATTGTGATGTTTCAAACCTAAGAAGAAACTCTAAATATGATTTTAGTTTGAAGAATTAGGGTTTGAGAAATGTAAACCCTAATCGGCAAAAATTAGGGTTTTGATAATACATGAATATGGAATTTGATCAGGATAGCAGTGTGTTAAATGATTTTTCATATTTTCTACAAATTTTTATTTAATTTAATTTTGGATATGATATGTATAACTCAATCATTCATATTGGAGAAAATTTTCAGAATATTTGAGTGTTCTTTGAATGTGGTTCTCGGTCGAACTATACTTTGACCAAAATGCTAACATAGTGCTTTTTAGCAGTGTAGTGTTTTATTTTTATTTATTTATTGGTAATTCCAAATGATCTAAAATTTTAACTAGAGATCTAAACTCAATCATAAACAACATGTAAAATTTTCATAATTTTTGAATGCGTTTAGACCTTATCAGTAAATGAATTACAGTAATATTTTTATGATAGAAAATCAGCTGAAATAAGAGAAAGTACAGTGAGGGGTCAATGTACAATTGACCCAAGCAGCTCAAGTGCTCTATACGGTCAACCTAACACATAAGGAGCTCTCATAATTCATGATTCAATCCAGAGAAATGAAATCCTAGAGAGAGAGGGAGAGTTAGGGTTTTAGAGGAGAAAGTGATGGAGATGCTGACCTAGGGTTTTACGGTCTGAGGAATGATAAAATCATGTAAGTTTAGCTTATTTGCATAGACTTTAATGGTGAATCTTCTCTCACATGTCAAGATTCTGTACCTCCTCTGATTTGATCCAAAATGGTATCAAAACTTCCCCTGTTCTCACTCTTTCTTCATAATCCCTCATTTTTAGGGTTTCTGAGTTGAAAGGAAGAATAATTGGGTGAATTGCTAGGGATTTGATATGAGATCGAGATTTTTAGGGATGAGCTGCGTTTTTAAGGTGTTTTCACACCTTAGGATGAGTGGGAACTTCCTTTAAATAGTATATTGAACGAAAATTGGTTAAATCATCCCTAATCTTTAATTGCTTAGTATGTGACTACAAACCCTGAATTGTGTGTTTGATCTAGGTTGTTGCAAAATGATATGAAATGGATTCTTCCTCTGTTTGGATGAATTTCAGATGATAAAATCATATAAGAAATGTATACAATCCATCCTAATGAGAATTCCCTAAGTATTCGCAGAGGTTATAAGAGTAAACTAAAATATAGGGAATTTGTCCATGACTGAAATTGTTATATAATTAAATAGATAAATTTGTTTATCTGAATTCCCTCAGTTATGAATGATTGTTTATCTAAATTCATAGTACATATATGTTAGATACTATCTTGGATTTCATTTAAGGTGAATAGTGTTTGTTTGATATCTCAGTAAAGAGGGTGAAACCCTAGATGCGAGGAAAGTTTGATATTTGCGAATAGATATCGTAAAACCCATTTGAACGTATTTTCTTGACATGATAGACTTTTTTATTCAATTTTATTATTGATGCATGTTATCTCAGTGAATGGCATGGAAATCCAAATTTAGCTCAGTTCCAAGATTTCATACATATATTGATTTTATATGATTTGTTAATAGTAGTCTTTATTCAGTGAATGTTTATGTCGCATGAAATCCTTATGAGAGCCATGTGATAAGTGAATGAGGTAAATGAAACCCTAAGGATAGGGTGTTCAATGAATCAAGTATTTTGATATCAATGTTCTCAGTGTGAGATGTGGTGATGTACAACTCAAGATTTGGGTTGAGGTGCACATTTTCCAAGAAAGTACAAATAATTTACAGGTGCAAATGATGATTACTCGTAAGTCAAGTAATTAACTCTTATCATTGTATTAAGAAGTTCAATTGCATGATTCTAGTGTATAAAGTATCAAGTGGACATGTATTCTGTTATTTTAGAATTTTAGTCTGCCTGCAGGTATAAAATGTTGATTTCTCAATATGTTACAGTGTTTTGAGTATATTGCTCTGCCAAGTTTAGAATGATATACATGTGTTATAAACTTCAAATAAATAGATTTGGTACCATAGAGATACTAGAGTCAAGTATAAGTAAGGGAAAAGATACAATATAGTAAGAGCTTTCCAAGAATAATAAAATTATAGACTTAAGAGCCCTGAACAACGTAGATTCCCTATGAGAGGTATGTGCCGTAGGGATGAAATGACCTAACCCTGGTGGTGCGTCCAGTATACGGGGGTCGGAACGTACCAACAGGGGGTACGGGGGATGAAGCCCTAGTGGAAGTCTCCTTAAATTGCATAATGCAGTGTCCAACATCAACCAGAGATCCTGGTGGCACTAGAGTACAGAAAAAAGACAATAGGTGGCTTGACCCTCCGTCTGTGTACTCAGCCTAGAAGGAGAGGTCCAGTTAAAGGCCAGTTGTTTATCCGCCTTAGTCAGACATGACGGTTCAAGTCAAGCAGACCCAGATTCAGTTCTAGGCTTAGCTTCCTGGGTGTTAAGCTAAGTCTTGTACAGTGAGATCGTAGTTCACTACGAGTCTTCATATGTAGAGTACACTGCATATGATCAAGGCATAAGCTAAAATATGATAATATAAGTTTAAAGAGTTTCATAGAAGTAAGAAAGGCTGAGAAAGATTCGAGTACAGTTTCCCAGCAATTATTCTTTGTATGTTTCTGAATTATTAGTTCTCTTTGAAATTAATCAAGCATGCTCATGTATTGATTTACTCTTGTTGATATCTAGAGTATCATGCCATATTTATGATTGTCAATCATCAATCTCTTTAAAGCTTACTATTTCAGTTGCTCAAAAGTATATCTGTAATTATATCGGTGCTTTAGACTGTTTCTTTGAAGTACTCATTCACTGAGCGAGTAGGCTCACCCCTCTACTCAAAATTTTCAGGGAAACCGTGGGGATTGAAGATATCATTGCATCAGAGTAGATCTACCACAAGAGTTAAGTCCGAGTATAGTTAAGTTCAGTCAGTTCTTATCACTCTAGGTCCTAGTATAGATGTGAGAGTGTTATAAGTGATGTTTTGTATCTTTGTTTTCTTAATAAGAGAGAATGTATCTGATTATCATGTCGTATGTAGTTGAGAATGAATGTATGGATGTGTATTGTTTATGTTGAGATCATATTAAAGTAATCAAAGTTTGATTCTCTTACAAAGTTGTTTATGTGATTGGATGCGAGAAAACAAAGAGTTTGAAAAAGAAGAAAAAGTTAAGGGCGGTCTTTGTATTACGTTAAATCCTCAATTTATGCCCTAATCTCATGATTAATGGTAATTGTGAGATCATGGTGTAACAAGCTTCCTCAACCCATCAACATCAAGAATTATTGTCCTATTGTAGTAACAAACTATACCATCATTTGCCTCATGAAAGCCATCATACTTTTCACTGCCAATCCCTGATTGGATATTTTATATCACAGTATCATTTTATTGTGCATCATGAATCTATTGTCTCAAGGTATGTTTCACTAGTAATTGTGCTAACAATCCTACCAACAAGGAAACTTCTAGTTGTACATTCATCTGGCGAAGAGACACTAGCATATCTCTCTTATGGCACATCAAGGAATTTAATTGTGCATTATCTACTATTGATGATGAAGATGACTTTCTACTCAATGCATCAGCTACCACATTAGCTTTCCCTGGATGGTAATCTATTATACAATCATAATCCTTAATCAGCTCCATCCGTCTCCTCTACCTCATATTCAACTCCTATTTTGACAAGATATACTATAGATTCTTGTCGTCAGTGAAGATCTGACACTTTTCTCCAAAAAGATAGTGTCTCCATATCTTTAAGGCATGGACCACCGTTGCAAGCTACAGATCATGTGTTGGGTAATTCTCCTCATGTTTCTTAAGTTGTCGTGAAGTAAAAGAAATCACATTTTTATCCTGCATCAACACGCATCCCAACCCATTCTTTGAAGCATCACAAAAGACAATATAGCCTTGTCCTTAATCTACAGTACTAACACCGGTGCACTAGTCAACTTTTCTTTCAAAAGTTGGAAATAACATTGACACTTGTCATTCTGGGCAAAAGGAACATCCTTCTTAGTTAACCTAGTTAGGGGTAATGCTATAGAATTGAAGTCTTTGATGAACCTCCTGTAGTAACCTTCCAGACCTAGGAAACTATGGATCTCTATCTGTGTCTTTGGTTGTTCCCATTCTAGTACAGATTCCACTTTCTTGGGATTAACACAAATGCATTTTGCAGATATAACATGGCCCAGAAAAGACACTTCAGATAACCAGAATTCACACTTGCTGAACTTAGCATATAGTTGATGCTGACTCAACAAAGTCAATGCCTGGCGAAGGTGTTGCTCATGTTGTTGACTATGCTTGGAGTATATCAGGATATCATCTATGAATACTACCACAAACTGATCAAGATAAGGTCTAAATACCCTATTCATTAAATCCATAAAAGCTTTAGGTGCATTGGTTAGCCCAAATGGCATAACCACAAACTCATAATGACCATACCTAGTCCTAAAAGTTGACTTGGGTATGTCATCAACCTTAATTCCCAACTGATGGTAACCTGACCTCAGGTCTATCATTAAAAACACAGTGGAACCTCTCAACTGATTAAAAAGATCATCAATCCTCGACAAAGGATACGTATTCTTTATTGTCACCTTGTTCAACTGTCTGTAGTCTATACACAACTTCATTGAACCATCCTTCTTTTTAACAAACAACATGGGAGCACCCCAAGGGGAAGTGCTCGGCCTGATAAAACCTTCTCTAAGAGTTCTTGTAACTGTTTCTTTAACTCATGCATCTCTTTTGGTGCCATTCTGTATGCTGACTGTGCTATGGGTTGTGTTCTAGGAATAAGATTGATCTCAAACTCAATCTCTCTAGGAGGGGGAATGCTAGGAAATTTCTCTGGAAAGACGTACTCAAATTCTCGCACCACTGATACCTCCTGGATACTAGGATCTATCGCCTTGGTATCCACAACATGAGCTAAGAAAGCCTCACATCCTTGTCTCATCAACCGCTCAGCTGTCATAGCTGACATCAAACATGTAGGAAGAATCTTACTATCACCCTAAAAAATCCATTGTACATCTCCATCATGGAACGTCGCCACCTTAGTACTACAATCCAAGACTACATTGTATTTCTCTAAGGTATCCATTCCTAGGATTACATCAAAACCATATATGTCAAGTGGCAAAAGATCCACTTGAATGTTGTGTCCATAAAAAGAAAGAATGCAAGAATCAACCAAAGGAGTCTCTAGCCGCAGGCTATCAAATCTAAGACTAACATATACATAACAACTATCTATCACTTCTCTAGTGATAAAAGAGTGTGTCCCACCCGGATCTACTAACACAGATACAAAACAAGAAGTAAACAAATCAGAATGAAATAACTCCATCTGACCTGTCACGACTCGTGGATTGACCACTGCTTCTGGCTGGGTCATGGCATAGAACCTTGTTGTCACTTGTTGTCGTCCACAGCCTCTGCTTGCTTGTCCAGAGGATCCTGCTTGGGATTCCTGATCACGTCCTCTTCCACTGCCACTACTAAACTGTCATTGTTATGGACCTTGTTGACTTTGCCTTGGCTACTGAGTCACCTCATCATCTTTCATAGGGAAATAAGGTATTGTATGCCCCACTTCCCCACACCTGTAACATGTTCTGGTGACCTGATTTGGCCTAAACGGCCATGTCACTAAAATTGATGAGGTACTGCGGGCTTCTGTTGGCGGAAAAATGTGACCTCTACCCTGACTCGGGGTCCACTGTGATGGTGCATGTGATATTAGTTCACTGAAGGTTGACATTGTTTGCGACGGCGGTGGGAAAAACCTTGGCTTCTCAAAGCCTGCAGATGATTGCCCTTGAAACTGCATAGGTCGCTTCTTAGCATTAGCTTCACACTTCTCTATAGAAGACCTATCAATCCTCCTTACAGAATCCTCAAAGGTGAAAAACCTCTCCCTGTTCTCTAAGGTTGATGTTGTGGTAGTCAACTCCATACTCAAACCCTTCTCAAATCTCCAGATCCTTTCCTTATCCGTTGTTGCCATGTGCAGGAAAAACCTCAGAAGTTCCATAAACTTTGATTCATACCCATTGATAGTCATAGCTCCCTAACGAATCTTCTTGAACTTAGAGATTTTCTCATCTAGGTAGGTATTTGGAAAATATCGGCTAACAAATTTCCTCTAAAACTCCTCCCATCCTATCACAAATCCTAGTCTTTTCTCCTCTTCTATGGCCCACCAGTGGCCAGCACTACCCTTCAACAAGTATATTGCATGCTTAACTTTGTTTTCTTCAGTGATGCTTAGGATTATGAAAGCCTTTTCAAGCTCAGTCAACCACATGTCAACGTCTGCTAGATCAGAAGTATATGCATATTCAATCGCTCCAACACGTCTAAGACGTTCAAATGTCTTCCCGACACCTTGGGACTCCACATTAGAGGCGGTTGTCCTAGATTGAGGTTTCGGTGCTTTGTCAGCTATATGTGTAATTGTGGCCATCATCTGTCTAAACATAGACTAAAACTCATGATTGGCCATCATTGTCGGGTCTAGATGAGGCATTGCAGGCTGCTCTGGCCCTGCTTCTGGCACTCTCTCATCATTTGACTGCCTCCCTACACCTCCTCCTAGTGCAACATTGATACTCTCAACTTCTTCATGTCCTCCAGACATATCTGCATAAGCATAAACTATGATCAGGTATGTTGGATACATAAGAACAGACTCAAACCTAAGTCATATGTCCTTGTAGACTCAGTAAACCTAGAGCTCTGATATCAACTTAACTGTGACACCTCGTCACACTAAACGAGATTACTCAAAACACAAAACACAATCAACTACTAATTAATCACATAGTAAAAAATGTGGGATAATTAAAACCAATTCCAACAATGTAAATAAACTCTAGAACATTTACAAAAGGTCCATCATTCGATTCTCATATACTGTAACAAGTATTTACATATGGGTCCAAAGAACTCAGTCACATCCTGCATACAAAAGATATTACACATGCACATGCCATGTATTTACAAACATTGGCATACTACCAAAATCTCATGTCAATACGAGTATATCATCTATAAAATACATCCCATACCCGGACCTGAGAGTACAGGGATGACACTAGGACTCTACTACTAACATCTACAACTAACCAACCTTCTGAATCTATTGATCACCAGGTTGGTTCTCTTCCACAGTGTGACCTCGACCTCATTGCCCGCGACCACCTAAAAAAATGTGGTGACCCACGGGTGAGACCCAGTCCCAGCAAGAGATATAACTCTCTCCAACATATATTGATCATAACATATTAATTAATAATAAATACATTGAACAGTTAGGGTATTGAATAAGAAATATGAACAGATTGAATAGTTTAAGCTTACTAAGCAGTTAAGCAAATAAGTTGTAACACCAAGTAGAATTACACAATTTTCATAAGTCTGCATCATGTAAGAACTATGTTGTGTAAAGACAAGATAAGGGTTAATCAATCAATGTGATATGTATTAAACCCTAGCAATTATACTACATGGCTGGTATTATATCTTTTATTATTATGCCCTGGGAAATTTGAGTCATACCACTCAAAGTCCAATTGACCACAGTGAAGTGCTATTCAGTTCCGTATAAGATCTAGGAGTATCGGTATCCTAAGATATCTTCCCCTCGGTTAGTACGAGTAAACTGTAGTGGCATACCAATCAAACTGCCAACAGTGACATATAGTCAACTGATAACAAGTAGTCTGTACTTGGTACAAGTTACAACACTAGAAAACAGGGTATACAAAACCCTCTAATATGAGGTACAACTGCAGTTGTCCTCAGTCACATCAAATGTCAGAGGCATGGCCATAGCCATCCTCCATAACCTACAATTGTGGATGACAAGGATATATCCTCAACTTGCAACCCCCACATACTCAATAGTATGTGTTCCAAATTTCCCTTGGGAATACTCGTTTCACCATCCAGTAAGTTTTGACACTAAAGATGGCTCTATGGCATAGGGCTCTACATGATTAAGGTTATACTTGATTAATTCCTGCCAATTGAATGCATTAAGGCTTTATCATACAAGTGGACATTCAAACCCTAATTCTTTTATAACAAGAGTATATGTATAACAACTTCAAAAGATATTAAACATTTGAGATATAAATCTTAATCACATTACCACATGCTATCATTCATTGCAATTTAATGGACCACACTTATCATCATACTATTACAAGATACCAATATCTTATCACAAGTTCCAGAGTTTTAACCCTTATTGGAACATGAAGAGGATTTCACTTGAATCATGGCTTCAAACATGCCCAAAGGTCGTTAAGATCATCACATTATTCATAGTAAGGTTATCATCATCATTCCATGCCTTAAACAAGGCTCAAAAGATCATTAGCACATATGTGTCCATAGATATTAACATGGCAAGGCACTATGATATTCAAATAGTACTACATTGTGGTTTCAACACAAGAAGAGTGTAATTCATTATCACATTAATCATTCAAGAGGTCTTATTATAACCAATCAACATCATATAATTACATTAAGGTTAGGTATGACAAGCTAGATCACATGGGAGTTATGCATCCACTTATTATAGTGATTTATCAAATATAACTATATAATGGCAAAGGTAAGACTACAAATTAATGGTATTGAACCATCAAATTATCATCACTAGGACCCACATATAATACCATGTGATTTATTCTAATCCATTGGATGTTAAATCATCCAATATTATTCATTGGAATAGGTTCATTGTTCAAGGTTATCAATAGAAGTATAGGTCTAACCATTAGATCAATTGAACCAAGGAACCATTGGTTCAAGGTTTAGTCAAATCTACAATTACATTCTTAACGCATAATATATGGTGATGAACTGATCCACCATTAATTGTGATCATTAGGTCACCATTGGTTGTTAGATCAGTAATACATTTAGTTAACACCAAATATTAAGCTAATGTCATCATCGATTGATAACATCATTGAAATACTTAGTAAATGATAATTAAATGTCTAATTGAGCCAAAACCTGACCTAATGGGGTCGCTATAGGTTTTCACCATAAATTTGACATCCTTGATCACAAACATCAATTGCCAAGATAGCAACACCATTGGTTGTTGAATGGTATGACCATCGGTTGTGTGATAGGGAAGGAAATAGCTTGAAACCCCTAATTTGAACCATCAATTATTTTGTGCTTAGCACCATAGGTTGATGTTATCAACCTGTTCCAGATCATGTTACACATTAGAAAGGTTGTACACATATTTATAAGTTCGTATAGAACTGGAACAAAATAGGGAACACCACAAAAATTCGTAATTCTAAACAAGCATGGTTTCTTTATGCTTAAATCATCACATTAAAGCATAAACATGAACTAACAAGCTTCTAGTAAGCAATATAAGTGAAGAATGTTATATAACTCACCTCTATAGAGTAGGTCAGATCTCAAACAGAAAGAATATCGAGCAAATAAGGCAAGAAATCCCTAGATTCTGATCTAAACTTGGCCAAATAGGTACTTCTCTCCACAAAGAAGCAAAATCCTAGAAAAAGAAACAAGAAGGATAGATTTTTGATTTCTAGAGCCACTTTCACCATGGAACAGTAGGATTCCGACTTGGAGAGATATCGAAGGAAGAAGATGAAAGAAATAAATGGAGGAAAATTTAATACTTATATTTTTAGGTCAAGATCACTAGGAGGTAGCTTTTTAGACCCAAAAAGGAAATCAATTGCAACCCTAGAATTTTTTTCCAAAAAGAACCCCACTTTCTTCTTCCTTGGGTAGGGAATTCACAGAAGCACAGAGGGAGAACAAAATTCGGAGAAGGAGGGAAGTGTTGGAGTGAAAATGGCTCATTTTGGTGCTTGGGGATAAGTATATGAAACTTTAAGATCAAGAAAAAGAAAAAATTGAAGTTCTAGTATCTATCAAAGTGTCCATGGCCATAATCTATTAAGAATATACAAGCACACACAAGAAGCTCTCCCACTAAATGTATAGACCTGCTTAGCTTTCCTTTGTCGAATTTCCCAGCCAATCACATAATTCATTAGTTGATAGCTACTAAAGGTAGCTCATCCATGAAGGGGTAAACCTTAAAATACCCTTGATGAAAACACCTTCATACCAAAGCTCAACCAGGAGCCCCATGGGTCAAAATACTCAAGAATTATAATATAACATCTGAGGAACATAATGTATGTGAAAAAGTGCAAAGAAAACCCCTCAATTGGGTAAATTGTAGAGAAGTCCAAAATGTACAGAAAATTGCATAACTTGCTCAAACAATGTCCAAATTGGACCAAATTTGAAACTTAAGCTTGTATTATGATTTCAAAACAAATAAATTGGTTATATTAGGGTTCTAAGCATTAAATTATGGTAATTAATCTCATTCAACTCATTAAGCAAGTTTAGGGGCCTTTGATAACCTCCAATTTTGTGATGTTATCTTAGTATTCTTCTTCCATTTTCTACTCTCTTCTTTAGATATATTAGACAAAATCCCTAGCTATCCTCTTTTATTGCAAATAAATTGTTAGATTAACTTTTCTCCTTTTTGCTTACAGAAAAAAAATGAAAAAAAATCACAAAAGAACCATACAGTCTCAAGACCGCATGGAGTCAAACGGTCTCGAGACCGCATGAAGCCAACCGGTCTCAAAACCGCATGGAATAAAACGGTCCCGAGACCGCATGAAGCCAACCGGTCTCAAAACCGCATGGAATCAAACGGTCCCGAGACCGCATGAAGCCAACCGGTTTCAAGACCGCATGGAGTCAAACGGTCACGAGACCGCATGAAGCCAACCGGTCTCAAAACCGCATGGAATCAAACGGTCCCGAGACTGCATGAAGCCAACCGGTCCCGAGACCGCATGGAGTCAAACGGTCTCAAGACCGCATGGAGTCAAACGGTCCCGAGATCGCATGAAGCCAACCGGTCTCAAGACCACATGGAGTCAAACGGTCCCGAGACCGCATGAAGCCAACCGGTCTCCAGACCGCATGGATCAAACGGTCCCGAGACCGCATGAAGCCAACCGGTCCCAAGACCGCATGGGACCAAACGGTCTCAGAGTCCAAACAGTCTTCAAGACCGTTTGGACCCAAAACGGATCAAACCGTTTGGACTTCACTTAAGGCCTATAAATAAGACCCCAGGGGTCCTCCCAAGGGTATGAAGTTTCAGACGTCCAGAGGCTGCCTCAATCACTCCAGAGAAAATCCAACTTCCATCCTCTGCCCAGGGGCTGCCGGTCTGAGACCCACACTCCATCTCGAAGTTGCTTTCTCTCTCTCCGCCAAAGACCGTGGGAAGTGGGGACCTCGTCATCAAGCAACCTGTGAAGCTGGTGGATCGTCTCTCTCTCTCTCCAAGGGGTTGACTTCCCTCTCTCCTTTTTGGGGATGACGTTCTCTCTCTCTCTTCTTGCCTCCTTCTTTGTCCTAGTTATGAGCGAGTAGTCTTTCTCACTAGGGTGCGGGGAGTAGCCCTGCTACCCATGTTTTCATATCATGTAAATGTAATCCATAGTTTGTAATATAGAGTTTATATCTTTTTAGTTCAACATCAAACATTTAATGAATGCTTGTTGCTTGATCACCAACTTGTGTTATCTTTTATCTTTTAGTATGAATTGTCTACGTTTGTACTATTAGATTCGAAACTCATTTGTATGTTGGTTCTTGGTGCATGTATCCACCATGTGCTTGGTTCGGTATCTAGGAGTGCTTTCGAGAAGTGGAGTAAACTCACTTCCAAATGTTGTACTTTCATACTATGAAATGGAATCAGTTGACGTATAAAAGTACAACCTTGGTAAGTCGAGGAACACACTTTGAGAAGGGAATGATGCAAAGCAGTTGACCATTCGTTCGGGGATGGCTGGCGTTGCATCATTCCCACACTTCTTGTAGTTAGTTCTCCGAAAGGAAATTAAGTCTACGAAGATACTAACTGACTAAACTCTTATTGCAGGTTATGTTTTATTTTGCATGTCTTGATCCATGTGTAGTGGCGGTGAAAAACCGATCACACCCTAGTGACTTCTTATCATTGTTTAACCTCTCTAAGTTTACTTGCTTTCTTTAATTTACATATTCTTAGTTTAAAACAACAAAACCAAACTTTCGATTTAAGTGCCTACTATTAGGAGACTAAGTGAAGTTATAACATTTTCCATCGTGTTGCTTACAACAAGACCGTTGTCTTGAGGATTCGAACCTTAACTATACTACGATAAGACTTCCACATATCTTAGCATACGTGGGTGGAGTTCTCTATCTAGTATAAGCAAGGCTAAACCTGAAGATTTACCATCTTTAGGATTTTTAGTTGGTGCACGCAATTCTACGTAAGTGGAAGCTCCATCAAAAATTGGCGTCGTTGCCGGAGACAACAGAATGTTTTAATTTCATTTAGTATCCTGCTAGTTGGTTAGGGTTTTACACTTTCTTTTTAATCATTAGTCTATATCTTCTTGAAATCATTATATCTTTACCATCATCTAAAAGGTGTTTTCTTTTCTCTACTCAGGTAGAAAACGTGTATGCGATCATCGCATAACTGCGGATTCTCCCCTGATCCAGAGTTTGACTCTGAGGTAGAGAGAAGCTTCCATCGTCGCATCAGACTCAATCGCCAAAGAGCCAGGCAAATGGTTGAAGATCAACGCCAGGCTGCATTGGTGATGGAGAGGGTCAACGCCGCCATCGCCGCTCAAAGAGCACAACTCATCGTTGATACTCGTGCTTAGATTCAAGCGGAGATTTGTGCAGAAGAATAGGCCCGCATCAGAGTTGAAAATGAGGTAGCAAACCAAGCTGCTCAGTTGGAACTAAGGAACAAGCAGTTGAGGGATTATGCTATCCCTAAGAACTACGAAGACAACCATCCAGTCCGACCTCCGATCATCAACATTCCCAAATTTGATATCCGGACCCAGTGGATTCAGATCATGCAGGGCATCTCATTCTCTGGGGGTTCTGGAGATGACTGCATGGATCATCTGAAGAGGTTTAAGGCATTGTGCCGACTGGTCCCGCAAGCCAGAGTTGCCTTTGATGCAATAATGCTTCATCTGTTTCACTTCACTCTATCTGGGAGAGCTCTGAGCTGGTATAACTCACTTGACTGGGAGCCAATAATCACCACCTGGGCTCCCCTAGAAGAAAAGTTCTTGGAGAAGTTCTTTCCCCCTTCACTGACTTACGAGATCAGGGGGCAGATTAATCACTTCTCTCAACTTCCCGGAGAATCCCTTGATGAGGCATGGGAACGATTCAAAGAGCTTCTGCGGAAGTGTCCTCATCATGGCATCTCCCAAAACCAATTGATAGAAACTTTCTATAGGGGAGTGAGTGATGACATAAAGCAATTTCTGGATTCCTCATTTGGAGGAAACTTTATGAGAAAGAATTATGAGGATGCCTGGAAAATAGTCACACTCGAAGCTGAGAATCAGTCCAACTGGGGACGATCAGCTGGCAAAGGAGTTCTCAAGGTCTATAAAGCCGAAGAATCAATAGAGATGAAGGCTATTGCTGAAGCCTTGAAAACCATAGCTCATAAGCAACAAGCTCTCGAAACTTCTCTTGGAGAGTTTGACAAGAAGAAAAATCCTCTGGTTCAACAAGTCAAGGCTGCCACAGGAACCTGTGAAGCCTGTCATGCATCTGATCATCCAACCCTTTCATGCGGTATGCTCTATAATGTGATGATGGATCTGCATCCACCACCACAATAGTATGAACCAATCATCGACCAGTCTAAAGAGCAATTGCCAGAACAAGTCAATTCGATTCATTCCATTCCTGGACAAGTTTATTATAATCCTAATCAACCAAGGAACCACCCAGGATTCCAATACGGGAACCCTGCTGGGACCGCAAATCCACAACACCAGACGCAGGGTGGATCCTCCAGTAGGTTGCCACCTGGATTCCCAAGCAACTTCAATCAAAATCAAGGGAACCCCAGGAATAACTTTCCGAGATCCAACTACCCCAGGAATCCGTCTGCCTACTATCAGTATAATCATCCTCCTCTCCACCCACAGCTGCACCCCCAGTTGTAGCAACCTCAGTTAGCGATGCCTTCGCAACAACCTCAACAAGGACAACAACAACTTCCTCAGAAGAATACTCCTTCTCAGCCGGAAATGACTTTGATAATGCAGATGCTGCAATCCCAACAGACTATGCTTGCTAATCAACAAGCTTAGCAAAAGGCATTAGAGGCTCAACTTGCCCAAATTGCTACACAACTAAAGCCTCCAGCAGGCACATTTGCAGGGCAGCCCGAATCGAACCCTAGACATGGACAGAATAGGCATGAATAGTTGAATGTTGTTACCACGAGATCTGGACGCACTCTTCATGAAACTACAAGGATCACTCTTGATGATGATGATGATACACCTGTCTTCATGACAAATGAGAGCCCAAAGCCAAGAATGGAGAAGTCCACAGAGAATGCAAAGGGCAAAGGAAAAGAACAAGTATCTATAGAGCCGGAAATCTTGCAGTATAAACGAAGGATCCCATATCCAGGAAGACTGCGAGAAACGAAAATGGATACCATGTTCCAAAAATTCAAGGAGGTGATGAAGAAACTTTACATCGATATCCCGCTCCTTGATGCTCTCTCTGAGGTACCGGCTTGGACAAAATACCTCAAAACTCTATTATCAAGAAAGTACATCACTGAGGAGTAAGAAACTATCAAACAATCCCATACCACCTCTGATATCATCCTCAATAAAATGCCAAAGAAGAAGAAGGATCCAGGTTCCTTCGGAATTCAGTGTTGCATAGGAAATGCATCAACCAAAAAGGGATTAGCTGACCTAGGGGTCAGCATATCCATTATGCCCTATTCTATGTACAAACAACTAGGTTTCACCGAATTGCTGCCTACAGCAATGACAATTCAGTTAGCTGACTCTACCATCACCGCACCTCTTGGAATCATTGAAGATATTCCAGTAAGAATAGGCAAGGATGCCTATGTCCCGTGCGACTTCATCATCATGGATATCAAAGAAGATCTGAGATACCCGATAATTTTCGGCAGACCTTTCCTCACTACTGCCATGGCACTTATCGATGTTGAAGCTGGTACCATCATTCTAAGACTCGGAAAAGAAGAAATTCAATTCTGAGTTCTTAACAGCATGAAAGGCCCCAGCATCCAAGAGGAGGTCTTTCTTCTAGACGCAATACAACAAATATCTCAATTAGAAATATTTGAGCCAGCAGACGAGTTAGAGAATGTCCTTACCAACCCAGAAGTCGAATTCTCTGCAAACGAATTGGTTCAACAGTGTCTGCAACACTTAGAGAAGGACGAAGAAGCACCGACGGCCACCTTTGAGGAACTTAAAGCTGTCACCATCTTGGAAGCAACAGAGCCACCTAAAGCTCCTGAGATGAAGACTCTACCCATAGGGCTTAAGCATGCCTTCTTGGACGAGGAAAAATTATGCCCGGTTATCATCAGTTCCACCCTAATAGAAAATCAGGAAGAAAGACTTCTGGAGTAGCTGAAGAAACATAAAAAGGCCATTGGGTATAAGATAACTGACCTAACGGGTATAAACCCGGCTTTATGCATGCGCAGACTACCCATGGTTGAAGAATTTAAGCCATCACGCGAACATCAGAGGAATTTGAACCCTAATCTCAAAGAGGTGGTTCGCCTGGAGGTCCTCAAATTACTTAAAGCTGGCATAATCTACCCTATCTATGACTCCCAATGGGTCAGCCCCGTCCAAGTAGTTCCTAAAAAGGGAGGCACTACTATCGTGCTTAATGACAAAAATGAGTTAGTACCCACCAGGACAGTGATGGGGTGGAGGATGTGCATCGACTATAGGAAATTAAACAAATCCACACGGAAAGATCACTACCCTCTACCCTTTCTCAATGAAGTCCTAGAATGCCTAGCCCATCAGAAATACTTCTACTATCTAGATGGTTATTCCGGGTTCTACCAAATACCCATACACCCGGAAGACCAAGAGAAAACTACCTTCACCTGCCCTTTTGGAACCTATGCTTTTAGAAGAATGTCATTCGGGTTGTGTAACACACCCGCTACATTCCAAAGGTGTATGACCGCCATTTTTGCAGGATTAACAGAGTCCATAATGGAGGTGTTCATGGATGATTTTTCAATTTACAGAGATTCTTTCGATAACTGTCTAATCAACCTTGGACAAGTTTTACAACGATGTGAGGAAACGAACCTCATACTGAATTGGGAAAAATGTCATTTCATGGTAACTGAAGGTGTCGTCCTCGAGCACAGAGTGAGTGACAAAGGGATTGAGGTCGATAAGGCAAAAATCGATGTTATCTCAAAGTTGCCGCCACCGAAGGACATAAAAGGAGTACGGGCTTTCTTGGGTCATGCAGGGTTTTACAGGAGGTTTATCAAGGATTTCTCAAAAATAGCAAAACCCATGACCCAGCTCCTGATGAAAGACACTGAGTTCATCTTTAACCAAGACTGTATGCAAAGTTTCTCAACTCTCAAAAATACTTTAATCTCTGCACCTATTCTGAGAGCCCCAGATTGGTCGCAACCCTTTGAAATCATGTGCGACGCAAGCGATTACGCCATAGGAGCTGTGTTAGGACAGCGGATCGACAAGAAACCTTACGTTATTTACTATGCATCTAAAACGCTAGATGAAGCACAGAAGAACTACACTACTACAGAGAAGGAGTTCCTGGCTGTCATCTACGCGTTTGAGAAATTCCGCTCCTATTTGATCAGATCCAAGGTCATCGTCTACACTGACCACTCCGCCATTCGATACCTTATTCAGAAACAAGATGCCAAACCCAGACTTATCCGCTGGGTGTTGATGCTTCAGGAATTTGACTTGGAAATTAAAGATAAAAGTGGAGTGGAAAACGTCGTAGCTGACCATCTCAGTCGTATCGAAATTGAAGATGAAGATAAAATCCCTATCCGAGATTCTCTTCCAAACGACCAACTAATGAAGGCTACTCATGGATTCCCTTGGTACGCGGATATTGTCAACTATCTAGCTACAGGATTCATTCACCCATCCGCTTCCCACCATGATAAAAGGAAATTCTTCCACGACATAAAGCAATATTATTGGGATGAACCTTACATGTTTCACCTTTGTGCTGACGGACTTTTCCGTCGCTGCTTGCCGAAAGAAGAGATCACCCCAGTCCTAGAGCATTGCCATTCAGGACCCACTGGGGGGCATATGAGTGCAAAGAAAACCGCTATAAAAGTTCTGCAATCAGGCTTCTTATGGCCAACCATAGCAAAGGACTCCTATGATTTTGTGAAATCATGCAACAAACGTCAATTCTCTGGCAGCATATCCAAAAGAAACGAAATGCCCCTCACAATGTGGCAAGAAATTGAACTTTTCGACGTGTGGGGGTAGACTATATGGGCCCCTTCCCTTCTTCCTATGGTTTCTCTTACATCCTGGTTGCGGTGGACTATGTCTCAAAATGGGTCGAAGCTACACCCACTGTGTCCAGCGATTCCAAACCAGTTATTAAATTGTTCAAAGATATCATTTCCCCCAGATTTGGAGTCCCCAGAACTATCATATCAGATGGCGGGACCCATTTCCTGGAATGAATTTTTGAAGCCCTGTTAAAAAAGTTCGGAGTCAACCACAAAGTAGCAACACCTTACCATCCACAGACCAGTGGTCAGGTTGAGGTATCTAATAGACAACTAAAGGCGATCCTAGAAAAAACAGTCAATAGAAACTGCACTGACTGGTCCGCCAAGCTTCCCGATGCCCTTTGGGCATACCGAACAGCCTATAAAACACCAATCGGGACAACCCCGTTCCGTTTGGTATACGGAAAATCATGTCATCTTCCAGTGGAACTGGAACACAAAGCTTGGTGGGCCATCAAACAGCTAAATTTTGATCTTAAAAGTGCCAAAGAAAATAGACAACTCCAGCTGCAGGAGCTCGAGGAGCTTCGAATGACCGCTTATCAAAGTGCTAGGATTTATAAAGAGCAAACTAAAATGTGGCACGATTATCATCTTAAAAGGAAAGACATCGCCATCGGCGACAAAGTGCTCCTTTTCAACTCCAAGCTCAAGTTGTTCCCCAGAAAACTCAGAACAAAATGGTACGGGGCCTTCACCATAAAGCATATATACCCAACTGGAGCTGTCATAATTGTCGACAATAACGGAGGAGAAAGGACGGTCAACGGCCATCGTTTGAAAAAATATTACACTCCAGCAGATAAAATGCCAAGACAGACCATTGAAATCAGAGACGCCACGTCGTCAGCATAACAACATCAACGCTTCGTCGAGCCAGCGACGTAAAACCCAGGCGCTACTTGGGAGGCAACCCAAGATTTCAACTTTTTCTTTTATTTTCTATTCTTTTATTTACCTTAGGTTTATCTCCTGAAAATATAAAAATTTCGCATAACCAAAACAAACATAAAAATATAAAAATCCGTTCGGCCTTTACCCTTCCAAACGGTCCTGAAACCGTTTGGAGCCAAACGGTTTTGAAACCGTTTGGAGCCAAACGGTCCTGAAACCATTTGGAGCCAAACGGTCCTGAAACCGTTTGGAGCCAAACGGTCCTAAAACTGTTTGGAGTCTAAATGGTCGCCAAATCGTTTAGAGTCAAACGGTCTCGAAACCGTTTAGAGTCAAACGGTCTCGAAATCGTTTGGAGTCAAACGGTCTCGAAACCGTTTGGAGTCCAAACGGTCGCCAAACCGTTTGACCTAGGGTCGACCCCCGTTTCCTATAAATATAAACCCTTCCCCTCCTTATTCTTTCTTTCGACTCTCGAGCTATCTCAAACCCTTGCGCAAGAGTTGTTCCATTGCTTCCATCTTACTACCGCGCGGCTCAGGTTCCTTCTGCCTCCGTCGACCTAGTTTTCGTGTTTCTTCATGGCAACCTCACCGTTGTGCCACTGCTTCCCGCTTCTCTGCCGTCATCTCCACCATCAACCGCAAGGTAGTCCCGCCATCACTGATGCCTGCATGTGCCACCGCGGCAACCGTTTCGATCTTTTCGTTTCCACAACCATCTTCTTCACCTTCGCTGCCATCTACGGCACCGCCACGATCCTCTTTTCCATCGCCACCATCGTCTTTATCGCCGCCGTCCCTGTTTTTGCCGCCGGCTCCACCTCCCCTTCGTCGGCCGTTCACCGACGTTTCACCTTCCAAACAGCCTTCAAACCGTTTGGGACAAAACGGTCTTGCAACCATTTGGGACCAAACGGTCTTCAAACCGTTTGGAACCAAACGGTCCTGAAACCGTTTGGGACCAAACGGTCTTCAAACCGTTTGGAACCAAATGGTCCTGAAACCATTTGGGACCAAACGGTCTTCAACCTGTTTGAAACCAAACGGTCCTGAAACCGTTTGGGACCAAACGGTCTTCAACCCATTTGGAACCAAACGGTTTTGGGACCAAACGGTCCTGAAACCGTTTGGGACCAAACAGTCTTCAAACCGTTTGAAACCAAACAGTCTTCAAACCGTTTGGTCTTCCACAATCGCTTAAGTTTCGTAAAAATATAATATAAACCCACATAAATACAAATAAAATCCAATTCTTTTCTAAGCATGTGTTCTTACTCATGATTTTCTACTTTTCAGAAATGGCATCTCCAGCTAAGCGTGCCACAGGATCTGATGACGCTCCTTTCTGGACAAAGGAGCAAATGATGGAAGACCGGGACAAACTATAGGAAATCATAGATGACTACAATAAGACTGGAAAGGCCCCACCAAAGGTCAAAATCATGGATGTCTTGTGTGACATTGACCGCCTCAACAAATGTCTAGCTGAGGCGCCTGAAGAAGAAGTAGAAGAAATTTCTTCTGATGATGATGAAGGCTCAGAATATGACCCGACTCCTAAGGTGGAATCCCCCACCATAAAGAGCAAGGGGAAGCGGAAGGCCCAGGAAGCCGCTACAACTCAACAACAAAAGAAACGGTCAAGGAAGCAAGTTCATCCTGCCACTGCAAGAGAACAAACCCTAGTTGGGTACGTCCCACCAACCACTACCACCACCATTACCCCTCCCCCTTCCACCACCACCATCACTACTCCCGTCTTCTCAATTATCACCACCACCGCACCACCACCAGAAAACCTTTTCATCCACACCATCCAGTCCACTGACAAAATCCTCAAACCCACAAAGTACGTTTGCTCAAGCGTACTACTAAAAATGGGGATTTATGACAGAATCCTCACACTTCTTGACAATGCAAATCTTTCGAAACTGTGTTTTGTCCCCAAACCCTCTTTTATCGAGCCTACTACTGAATTCTTCACCTTCCTTTCTAAAGAAGCCGTCGACATCATGGATAGATCAAGGGACGGAGGTGACCGTAGGCTGGTCACTAAACTCTTTGGCAGCAAGGTTGTCATCACAGAAAACATGTTGAATGAAATTTTTATAGACAACCAGGAGCAGCTCAAGAAAGCCAAAGTTGTTGGAACTGAGAATTCCCAGTTCAACAGACATAACTTTTGGAAGTCCTTGACAGGAATCCCCAACTACGATGCAAAAAAATGCAAAGCCTTGAATATACAATCTGGTTTAGTGCGCACACTGCATAAAATTCTTACCGGTGCATTCTTCCCCAGGACAGAAGGCGGAAATGTCATCACTTCAGATCTTTTTGTCCTCTGGTCAGTCCTACATGGGATGCCAGTCAACATTGGATGTCTAATGATTCAAAAGTTATCCGCATATGCTCTGGGGAAAGAAATCTGCATGGGGGGTCATATCACATCCATCATCAAATATCTCAAGATGGATAGACTTCTACAAAGATGCAAGCAGATAAAGGGCGACATCCTAACCAACGAACAAACCTTGAAGAACTCCTACATCATCAAGGAAAAGGATGTGAAGTTATATTATATCTTCTTCCCTACAGTCAGATCTTCCAAAATTCTCCTCCCGCTTCCGGAGCTCGCAAATTATGACACAGAAAAGCTCCTCTTCTCTGACGAGGAGCTTACACAACTCTTAGCTTCAGTTAAAACAACTGAAAAGAAAGCAAAAGTGGGACAGACAGAGCTCAGTATCACAGCCCCGACAGCTCGATCATCAAAAATACCTATAAAATGACCTTCCAGAAGGCAGTTGCAGGCACAACAGCTGTCGGGGACACCAACTTCCAAACCACATCCAGAAGACAACCCCCTCCCCGATGATCACATCACCACCTCATCTTTAGACTCTTTCGTTATGAGTCTAAATGCTGAGCTAACCACCACCACCTCACCACCCTCCACCTTTCCAACATCCACCACCCTTCCTTTTTTCCCCACAACCACACTACCACCCGCATCCTCTTCTTCACCCCTTTTCCCTTCGGGCTCCCCCTTCTCCACCCATACGCCTGACTTTACCACTTTCCCCTCCACCTCCACAATCTCTCCCCCATCACTATCACTTCCACCACTTTCACCAGAGATACCACCACCTTTCTCATCCACCACCACCCCCGACACCGCTGGTGACCCCATCTATAGTCACCACACAGTTCATGGCACCATCAGTGTCTTTCCCGCAAGGAACTACCACCCTCCCACACAGACCCCAACCACCCCACCCTTCCACCTCTGGGGTCCCCTTTTCCAATATCGGTGAGGAATTCGGACGTCAATTTGACGTCATCCAAAACCTCCTCACCGATCCTTCTAACATTTTACATTCTATTTTTTCCTGTGTGCAGGGATTATCCAAACAGGTGGCCACGATCGACGAATAGAACCGCGCCTTGCCCAACATCCTCCAAGGTTTTCAGCAACGACAAGATGAGGTGGCTAAGCAAGTTGATCACATCAGCAGCCACTACAACAACCTGCCCGAGCTAGTCCTTGGAGCGAAGCGCCAGCAAGAAGCGATGGCTAAGCAAGTTGATGAGATCTCTACGCAGACTCAACCTCTGCTCGAGACTCTCCACGAGCTCAAGCAGCAACAAGCAGCTCTTAGCACGCGCTTGGACACCATCAGTAGCACCCTCACACACCTAAACAATCGCCAAGAGGAGTCAACAAATAATGAAATCCAGCAACTACGTGCTCAAGTAACAAATCTTACAGCACGACTCCTCTCCACTGAGGGCCGGTATAACGACCTCAAAGAAACACATGACGCACTGCTCGAAACACATGAGCATGTGCAAGTGGCATTCGATGAGTTACAAGCCGTCCATCGGTGGTGCAAAAAGACCGCACACAAGCAGCCAGCAGAAAAGGCAGTGGCTGACAAAGATGGCAATAACGACGACGAAGAAGACTCTGACTCCTCTGTTGATTCGAACAAGGATACCACCTCTTCAGGTGATAAATCTGATGATGGAGAGGACCCAGGCCAGTCAGCAGAACCTTCTCAGAAAGGTTTTGACAAAGGTCACCAAGAAGGTGGCCATCACCCCAAGTCCCCCCACAACAAAAATGTAAACATGTATTATGGGGATCAATTCCTTGATTATTCTGCTCTGGGATCCATTCGGGAGTCTGCTAAAAATGCAGCCTTCACTGAGTTCCACCATTGTATACTAGGAACCAGTGCAAGCCCACCCGCAACAACCGCTCAACCTTTCTCTGCACTTGATAAATCAGTGCCTTTACCCGATGACCAGGACGAGTCAGAACGAGTGCGATTAGATATGGATGAAGAACTCGATTCTGCTTCTGACTCGGATGAAGATCTGCAAAGCTATGCTAAAGTCCTGGAACACCCTTCTTCCCCCCCTCTGCAGGAGCTTCCCCCACCACCACCTCCACCGCACAAAATGCACGATTTAGATATGGCGGCCATCTCCACACTAGATGCTCAGGACATTTTTATACTGAACACTATTGTCGACGATGCAAAAGTGGGGGAAGACATCATCTATCATAACACAAAAACTAAGCACAAGTTAACACGAGAAGACTTCCGCAACATCCTGCGACCATGGTCCACGATGCCAATGGCAATCTTCCTTGTCCTACTCGCCAACTGTATAGAAGTGTACAGAAGCTCTAAGAGGCAGCAGCCAGTTTTTAACGCCTCACCTGCTCTATCTATCGGCCTTTTATACAAAGATATACGAGTAAAATCCATACAGCGGCTGCGTGCTGGTTTAGCACGGCGGGCACGTTATCTTACCATGCCCTTCCAAGTTTCGGACCACTGGTTTTTTATGATTGTCGACACCGAGGCTCGGGACGCCAAGGTTTATAATTTTTGCTGCACTGAGCTACCTACCGGTACAATAAATTTTGTTGGTGAAGAAGCAGGTGAAGCACGATGCATACCTTTCAGGCTTCTCAAGTTAATCTGGGTTGCGCGCCCATCCCTCCGCCAAGACTGGAACCAACCCTGGTTCCAAATTATTAACCCACATGTTCAACGGAATTGAGGGATCTGGGGACTGTGCTTTTTGCACAATCTGTCACATCCAAGCGCTGAACCAAGAAATCCCTTTTGCTGATCTAGTCGCTGAAGATTTTCACTCCTTGCGAGGACGTTACGCCATGGAGCTCATTTGTGATAGAAGGTTCTTCAAGGACCCGACAATGGCACCATATGACGTCCCCCGCTACCTCTTTTCGGCAATCCAACGTCCGCAAAGGCGACCTTTCAGACAAACCCTAAAGGAGTTGGAGAAAAACAAACAAACAGCCGAAGCCCCTGAGCAAACAAAAAGGGACCCATCCATATTGAATCTGTCACAAGATAAAGGGGAAATAGACCTGATATCAGGGGCATCCATCAGGAGGTCCTCATCACATATGGTGCCCCTCTCTGCCATAGAACCTACTTTCCCGGATTTTGACCTTGCCGCTTGCGCAACCCTGTCTGACAATGAACTTCGTCTCATCATGTCAAGGCTTTATGCTGAGAATGATGACCTCGTTTTCATGTCTGGCGATATTCTGGTTATGGCAGATGCACTAAGGGAAACTTTACAAATAAAAGGGTCCATGTCCGTAAGCTTAATGGCCGCTTCTCAATTTCTTCTCGGACAAAATTACCCTACAACTTACATGGCATCCCCCTACATGAAGGACGACTTATTAAAGCTAAAGAACTTCGAAACAACTACGGTGCTCATTTCCTTCCTACAACACACAACACCGAAGTTTATCATGCTCCCATTCCTTTATCATGAACACTGGATGCTTCTGGAAACTAACCTACCCGAAGGAACAACTATCATCTATAACAGTTCTGACAGCCAGTTCAATCCCCGGTAGAAGAATTATATAATTACACCAAAGACTCCCACGGAGGTAGTGGTGAAGGAATGTGCAGACAAACTAATCGATTTATTAAGTCAGCACACAAGGGCTTACGACAAAGAACATTTTCATTGCCTAACCTTCAACCACAAATGCCCACAGCAAATTTGGCAGTCAAATGACTGCGACTTCCATGTCCTCTACTGGATGTACACCATCATGGCCCTTCAAAGACCAGTAGAGGATATGACAGATGTGGATTACCATGCCCTTTGTGGAAAATTCGCTGCTAACCTACTCCGTACACATGGCGCAAACAAAGGATTAATAGAAGCATGATGCCCTTGTCCTTGTACTTCTCATCCTATCACCTTGACACTCTAAGGACAGAGTGAGTGATAAGTTAGGGGGGAGTACACTGGACAAGGGTGAGGTATCATTTCTACGAACCTTTCTTCTCATTTTCCCCTTTTTATTTTTTTACAAATTCTTTTACACTTTTTAGTCTTTGCTTTACACAAATTTTTCTAATAATAAACCCCACTCATATAGAATAGCATCCCTCTTGGATCAAGATCAACCCCCGCTGACTTAAGAATCTAGTAATCCTCATGAATAAGAACAATAATAGCATAAAGGCATGTAACGGCGAGTTAATAAATTTCCTTCACGCTTGACTTTCATGATTTTGCTTCAGTTCTACATCAGACTCTTCAACAAGTCAATATCAAAGCCGAAGCAAGCCAAATATTCTCAAGGACGGGAGGGAAATCAGTGAGATCCAAATCAAGGAACCTCGCAATTAGACCACGAACCAGAAAATAAGTGCATGTCAGGAAATTCTAAGAACAATTTTCTTCTCTTTAATAAAAGAGGCTTGGCCGCCCAACCAAAAACTCAAATACCCAAATCCCAAGCCTGTGAGTTTTCAAATAAAAGCCAGAGTGTGGAATAAAAACATGAGAGTTGTGCCATGCATAAGGACTTATATGAAGAGCCAATAAAGGTCTCACTCGGCCGGTACATTCAGCTGCCCTCACGAAGGTAGATGTGCCGTTCCCGGTAGTGAGATCCTAAGGTCTCCAAATATATGAAAAGGTTGATAAAGAGCTCACCCGGCTGGTACATTCAGCTGCCCTCATGAAGACAGATGTATCGTGCCCGGTAGTGAGTTCCTAAAAGCATAGATAAACCCTCTCCCACTAAAAGGGAGAGTTACACAAAAGCATTTAGCCAACCCTCATAACCACTCTAGTTTCCGATAGGTTTTCAAAAGAAGTACAAAACTGATTAGAATCAATGACATGCACATAATAACATCAGGAAAAAGGTGGTCCCAATACGAGCTACGTGATTTAGAGGAAACCTGAGATCCGCGCAACTCTCGACACCCGAAAGAATTAAGACAAGCAGAAGCTCTAATAAGACTTCAGGAGATCTCTGATTTAGAACTGAAGCAAGAGTATGGAAATCTTAACTAAATAAAATCACCTCACCGTCACACACCTCAGCTCTATCTAGCTTGAGGACAAGCTAGACTCTAAGTTAGGGGGGGTGATAACCTCCAATTTCGTGATGTTATCTTAGTATTCTTCTTCCATTTTCTACTCTCTTCTTTAGATATATTAGACAAAATCCCTATCTATCCTCTTTTATTGCAAATAAATTGTTAGATTAACTTTTCTCCTTTTTGCTTACAGAAAAAAATGAAAAAAAATCACAAAAGAACCATACAGTCTCAAGACCGCATGGAGTCAAACGGTCCCGAGACCGCATGAAGCCAACCGGTCTCAAAACCGCATGGAATCAAATGGTCCCGAGACCGCATGAAGCCAACCGGTCTCAAAACCGCATGGAATCAAACGGTCCCGAGACCGCATGAAGCCAACCGGTCTCAAGACCGCATGGAGTCAAACGGTCCCGAGACCGCATGAAGCCAACCAGTCTCAAGACCGCATGAAGCCAACCAGTCTCAAAACCGCATGGAATCAAACGGTTCCGAGACCGCATGAAGCCAACCGGTCCCGAGACTGCATGGAGTCAAACGGTCTCAAGACCGCATGGAGTCAAACGGTCCCAAGACTACATGAAGACAACCGGTCTCCAGACCGCATGGAGTCAAACGGTCACAAGACCGCATGAAGCCAACTAGTCTCAAGACCGTATGGAGTCAAACGGTCCCGAGACCGCAGGAAGCCAACCGGTCTCAAGACCGCATGGAGTCAAATGGTCTCAAGACCACATGAAGCCAACCGGTCTCAAGACCGCATGGGACCAAACGGTCTCAGAGTCCAAACAGTCTTCAAGACCGTTTGGACCCAAAACGGATCAAACTGTTTGGACTTCACTTAAGGCCTATAAATAAGACCCCAGGGGTCCTCCCAAGGGTATGAAGTTTCAGACGTCCAGAGGCTGCCTCAATCACTCCAGAGCAAATCCAACTTCCATCCTCTGCCCAGGGGCTGCCGGTCTGAGACCCACACTCCATCTCAAAGCTGCTTTCTCTCTCTCTGCCAAAGAAGGTGGGAAGAGGGGACCTCGTCATCAAGCAACCTGTGAAGCTGGTGGATCATCTCTCTCTCTCCAAGGGGTTGACTTCCCTCTCTCCTTTGTGGGGATGACGTTCTCTCTCTCTTCTTGCCTCCTTCTTTGTCCTAGTTATGAGCGAGTAGTCTTTCTCACTAGGATGTGGGGAGTAGCCCCGCTACCCATGTTTTCATATCATGTAAATGTAATCCATAGTTTGTAATATAGAGTTTATATCTTTTTAGTTCAACATCAAATGTTTAATGAATGCTTGTTGCTTGATCACCAACTTGTGTTATCTTTTATCTTTTATCTTTTAGTATGAATTGTCTACGTTTGTACTATTAGATTCGAAACTCGTTTGTATGTTGGTTCTTGGTGCATGTATCCACCATGTGCTTGGTTCGGTATCTAGGAGTGCTTTCGAGAAGTGGAGTAAACTCACTTCCAAATGTTGTACTTTCATACTATGAAATGGAATCAGTTGACGTATAAAAGTAAAACCTTGGTAAGTCGAGGAACACACTTTGAGAAGGGAATGATGCAAAGCAGTTGACCATTCGTTCGGGGATGGTTGGCGTTGCATCATTCCCACACTCTTGTAGTTAGTTCTCCGAAAGGAAACTAAGTCTACAAAGATACTAATTGACTAAACTCTTGTTGCAGGTTATGTTTTATTTTGCATGTCTTGATCCATGTGTAGTGGCGGTGAAAAACCGATCACACCCTAGTGACTTCTTATCATTGTTTAACCTCTCTAAGTTTACTTGCTTTCTTTACTTTACATATTCTTAGTTTAAAACAACAAAACCAAACTTTCGATTTAAGTGCCTACTATTAGGAGACTAAGTGAAGTTATAACGTTTTCCATCTTATTGCTTGCAACAAGACCGTTGTCCTGAGGATTCGACCCTTAACTATACTACGATAAGACTTCCACGTATCTTAGCATACATGGGTGGAGTTCTCTATCTAGTATAAGCAAGGCTAAACCTGAAGATTTACCATCTTTAGGATATTTAGTTGGTGCACGCAATTCCACATAAGTGGAAGCTCCATCAGCCTTACACATACAATGAAGGGTATAGGCAAGACTATGAAGAAGGGGGCTCAAAAGAGCCTTGAGGTGACCACTGGAGGCAAAGTGCACACCAAGAGAGCCTCCTCTCAAGTCTCCATGCCATCCCACACTCCATAACTATAAAAATCCATTTCCTAATCGCTCCATCATTCGGCATCCATGAGTGCCTCCCTCACCCGATCATCGGGCAGGCACCACATAACTGATGGGACCTATCAAGAGGAGGCATCCAAAGAGAACCCCAATTCCATGATTGACGAGGTTGAGTCAGAGATCACTACTCACCAAAAGTGGGTTAAGGGGGTTGCATCCCCATCTTCATCGAGGTTACCTCCACAGGCTACGTTGGCTCACCACTCTACCTCTTCATTGGGGGAGAGACCACAATAGCAACCATAGGCAAGGCAGAAATGGATGATTGAAGACAAGGATCAACCACAACAATACCCCAAGCAATGGGTACCACTCAATCTTGACATGAGCTCGGGGTTAAGATCCTACTAGGATAATGAAGAAGAAGATGGCACTGATGATGACGAGCTGGATTCTGAGCCAAAGGATACCTTGGCCTACCTAGAGGTAGATAGATTGAAATGATTTGGAAAAGCTCCTGAGGGGACTTCCTATGGTAGAGGGCAAAGGAAAATTCAAATCAAACCCATATATCCTGAATGCATGTCAAGGAGAGTCATCTCCACACGGTATGGGTGCAAGAAGGTGATGGAAGACATGGGCATTAAAGTATAAGTTAAAAGGAAGCTGGAAAAAAAATCGATTTGTGGAAGGTGATTTTCATAGCACAAACCACACGCGTGGAGTTGACTCAGTAGTTTTTCACCACACTCGAGAAGGTCAAGGTAAAAGGGGAGGAAGCCATCAAGTTTAGAATGTTTAATAGAATACACAAACTAACTATTTCTGAATTAAACTACATCTTTACAAAGGATCCTGAAGAAGCCAACAAAATGAATGATGGCATAATTGAGAGAAAGGTTGACTTGGACTATGGTGACTTCTGGCATAGTTTGACAGCTGAGTCGGGATACAGTGCTAGGAAGTCAAAGACTAAGTTCATTAGTAACCCCTTGGTCAGATATTTGCAGAAAGTCTTCGCCAACACGATTGTAGGGAGGTATGACAACTAGGACAACATTTCACAAAAGGACCTCTTTATTTTACATGAAATAAATAAGAAGTTACACATTAACCTAGGGTCTCGCTTGATAGATAACATAAGGATCTCTTCAAACACAAAACTCCATTTGTTATGGGAGGAATTGTGACCTCAATCGCCCTAGCCCTAGGCTTTGATGTCATCGGACTTAAAGAGGCTTAGGGAGCTCAATTTGTTGATTTGAAGTACCTCATTCGCTCATAAATGATCACGATCAAGAACAAGCACTTGATATATTATGTGAAATCCGTAAGACAGCAAATAATTCTTGAGGTTCCCTATCATGCTAATCCACTCCTCTCTTCCTCCCCCCCCCCCTGAATTACTACACGACAAGCTAAATGGATGGGAGTAAGACAACCCCCCAGAAAACTATAACCTCACTGCTGCACATGAAGAAGTGGGAGAATCAAATGCACAACATTAAGAAAAAGAGCCAGCAAGACATGCCTGAAGGGTAAGAAGAAGGGATGAGGCAACAACCCAGTTTTAGGAGCCTTCAGTTAATGCCTATAACATGTCATCCATCCAGGCACAACTTGAAGGTATCCAAAAGACACAACAGGACATGCAGCTCATCCAACAGTACATATGGCAGGACCAATAACAATTGCATCATCAGGTCAACCACTTGTACCAATACCACAATGCTCAAGCACAGCGAAACCCCGAATGGGGTGAAGACTTTTGGGGTGGTATTTTGGGACATCAAGAGACCTACCCTCCCCCTCATGACACATATTGGGGCCACTACTACCAGTTTCCTCCATCTAGTCCAGGTCCTCCACCTCCTCCAAAAAGTTCTCATCAGTACCAACTAGAGCAACCATACTAGCCACAACAGGGAGTCCTACATTTTGACCAGCAGCACCAACCTTGATCTTCACCCTATTATCCCTAAGCTTTAGTTTCATGCTGAGGACAACATGATTCAAAAGTTTGGGGTGGTAGGGTGGTACACACCACCCTAACTTTGTCTCTCATTTTGTTTATGCATGTTCCTCCTATTTTTGGATCATTTGACTTTTCTCTTTCTAGTGTATATTTCTTCTTGTTAGCATACATGCATACATGTAGTTTAATTACATGCATTTTTGTGTAATTTTTCAAAAAGTTTGCTCTTTTTTTTCTTCCATGTCATGCATTGCATTTCCATGTAGATTTTGATAATTTTTTGTGTGTTTTAATTACGATTTGCTACTTTATGTTTTAAACTCCCCTAAAGTAGGTTTAGATGTTATTGAATGCAAATTGGCACCATTTTGGCCAATTTTGCCCAAATTTGAATGTTTTTTCCCAAAAGTATGTCTCAATTGAATCTCTGTTTGTTGTGATGTAAAATTATTAAATCTTGGATAATGCAACTTGCTTTTGATGTTTGTCGCTAGAAGTAATCCTATGTAGGAATTTTTCATGTGCTCCAAACATCTCAAAATAATTGGCTATTTTGAATAAAAGAGTGATTCTTGCAAGTCTTGAACGTTTGGGTTTTATTTGTGCTATATGAAAAGGATGAAATCTACTATACTATTCATTTTATGCATGACTCATTTGATTGGTGAATGTTACATAGACTAACTTGCTTGAGTGAGATTATACATGGATTTCCACTACTTGTGACCCCTCTTTCATCTAACATTTTCCACCATCTTTTTACCTCTCTGCCTCATGAAAGGATGCCAAAGTGCACATATCAGCCTTGAACACCCCCAAAAAGTTTGAGGTGGTCTTATCTTTACCTTCCTGCTGTACTCTTTCCATCATATTCCCTACATGAACCAAGGGCAAATAAAAGAAAAAGAAAAGAAAAAGTAAAAAAGAAATAAAGGGTGTTCATGTTTAAGAGTAACCAAATAAAGAAAACATGAGTGTAAAAGCACTCCACCCCCTTTCATAGCCATTTCTTATCTTTTTATGCCTAGTAGGGCTAGGGTAAATAAACTATAGCCCTCATCCCCCTACATAAGTCAATTGTGTCATGAGCAATGGAATGAAGTGTATGAAGTAACTCTAGCAAGTGAAACGGTGATCCTAACCTTTTGAATGTATTTTATGCATGATACAGTTTATCTAGAGCATTATAAAAAATTGTATTACTTGCATATGTGAATGATGATCCATATTCTAAGTTCTTGTGCTCTGTGCTTGATTCACACTTGAAAAGATGAGAATGAGTAGTGAGTAGTGGATTGCATGCCTAATTCCTCATGTGAACTCATTTTAGCCAATAAACATCACAATGGTTGTGTTATATTTGATCCTTGAGTGAATTGAAAGAGAGATTAAGTTGGAGCATACTTGAGGACAAGTATGTTTTTTAAGTTTGGGGTGATGATGCAGCCATATCTTAGGGCTTCATCTCGTGTCTTTCTTGCATTATAATCACATATTAATAGTGTAGATTACAAGCTATTTCCTCCAATATGATCTTTTATGACAAATGCACTTATGCCTCATTTTGTGTGTATTTTAGGGCACTTATGCATGCATTCATGGGAGAGAGATGAAGAAGATCTTTGGGTCATTGCACACTAAGATTGGACCTACCTCTTCTGCGAGCTCTAGTTGGAGCTCTCCTATAGGTGCTTTCATGCCTCAAAACACTTACTATATGTGCCACTAACCTGTTACTAGGCAGCCTATTCCAGAACATATATACATGTATCCATTACATCCATATACAATAGGGCACACAAGCCAACCACATATCAAAAGCAAGTCCATAAAGAGTCTACAAAACATACCCAAGGACCCGAGTATACAAGGATGACTCTAGGACTCTATCAGCAAAAGACATCCAACAACACTTCCAACCTAGTCAGCTACTGCTCCTCAACCTCCGCTACACGATCTCTATCTCTTCGTGCTTGTCCACCTAAAAAGGGTGTAGGAAACCCACTGGGTGAGATTCCAAATCTCAACGGGAGAAATAACTCTCCACCAACTCTATTATTATCACAGATAAGATAAACTAAACAACAATATAACTACAACCATGTGAAGAAGATATTAATTATTAACAGGAAGAGCAATTATTATTGAATTATGAAATATATTAACAATTTAAAAGGAATATGAAGAACATGTATATTTCCTATCAACAATGTTGTATAAACATCAAGCAAGGCCTCATCCAATGTTTCTATATTTTAGTTATATACAATTATACTACATGGTTGATTACATATTTTATTATGCCCTGAGGATTTGAGTCGTACCACCCAAATCCAACTGACCACTTGATAAGTCAGAATCGGTGACATATAAAGTCTAATGGAAGAGTTGGAATTCACGGCCTCACCTCCTTCAATCAGTATGAGTGAACATGCAATGACATCATAAGTCAACTGCTTCTAGCAACGTATAGTCTAGCTGTGCAGATTTAGCCCACCTTGGTACAGGTCACGATGCTAATGGAATTGAGCTACGGCTCATAGTCGTACTCTTCTAGGGTATGGCATGCAACCAATCATGTGTTACATTTCATGGAGCTATGGTCTAAAGTTGTACTCTTCTAGGTATGGCTCACAGGCAATCCTGTGTATACATATACATTCAGGACATAAGGAGATACCTCAACTTGTGCCCCACATATTCAACAATATGTGTTTCGAGTTAAACTTGTTTCACCATTCAACAAGTACTGATGCTGAATGGATCTATGAAACGGGGCAAGCTACAAGATTAAGTTCAAATTGGTTAATTGGATCATTTAAGCGTATTTCAATATCAATCAAGTTACAACGTACAACATCTAAACAAAATCTACATAAATAGGGCATAACAAATACCAAACATATTTGAGCACATAGAGTTTGATCTCATCACATCATCACTTGATGCTTGCCCTTCACCATAATTCTCATCACAAGGATCACATATCTTGGGTTAACAATCCTTCATCTCCTCGCTGAGAAAATTATTATCTCATACAAGGCAATAAGCCATCATAAGGTCATAAGACCATTTACCTTATCTTTAAAGGATGTCAAAAACACTTTATGCCTCACGAAGCTTATTCAAACAAATCATAACCACCATACCTCATACCTGGATGTGTACATCAACTGGTGTTACATGCATGGTTAGAAACTTGTAATAAAAAGAGAAATACATCATCAACACTATCACCTTATAAAAACCATGTCATGCACATTACATTTTAGGGTTAGGGTTTCTCTTTACCCGATTAGGGTTTACAAGGTTGGATCAACAAACACCCTTAGATCATCACTTCCATGCATCTTCATATAAAGTATGTCATGAAATAAAGGTTATAAAAACATAACTCTTATTATTGCTCACACAACAACCAAAGTGTATCACGTATGAACATGTAACCCTATCATCAACATGATGTATCTTAAACACCATCACAAGATATCGGTTAGGGCCATTATAACATAAAGTGTCAAGTTAACCCTAAATGTGTCGGGCAACTTCATCTAGGTGGGGTATTGGTTTAGGATGTATTGGTTTACACTTCTTACAAGGAGGGTATCAGTCACCACATGTAAAGGGTGTGACGGGTAACAGGGTATCGGGCAACACTGTCTCAAGGCGTGACAGTATCAACATGTTAGGCAACAATGCCCTCCCAAAGGTGATGGGCTCTACAATGTCTAATTCGTGATGGGCTATCATCAGGTCGGGCAGCTACGTCCCCAAGGCGTGACGACCAAGGCCATGACAACTAACACTTCACAACACATATCGGCTAGCAACGCACCTCAGTCGCAGCGCATCTCAATTGCAAAGTGTCTCGGTTAAGAGTCATATCAGTTTAGGATTCTCATGGATCATGACGGCTAGCCTCTCCAAGCATAGTAGTTAGCTACCTCACATTGATTTTTGGGTGTTTCAAGGTGTGACGACCATCCATCATAACGTATCGACCTAGGCCTTGCCAAGGTCATGACGACCTATCACTAGGTGTGACGGTCAGTGGCATCACATATCGTGACAACCACCCTCCATAACATATTGGCATGGTCGTCTTCATGGAAGCAAATCTAGAAGGTGTAACTCATGGAAGCAACTAAGCAAGACTCCTTTCTTCAAAACAGAACTCAAACTACTAAGAAAACTACTAACAATCAAGGGATAACATTTTAGAGATAAAGAACAAGATAGCATATGAGGTGTGATAATAAAAAAGAGGGTTTAGAGTTATATAACCCATCTCAAGGATCACCACCAAGATTCAAGCTCCAAGCTTCACGAGCTCAAGGTAGAAGAAGACCTTCCAAGCTTGGTCACCACAACACCTCCAAGGAAGAAGATGGAACCAAGATTAGAAGGATTCGAGATGGAAAGAAGGATGACCAAGATCTAGGGCCTAGAAGAAGAAAGAAGGAAATAAAGAAAGCTAGAAACCATGGCTCACCAAGGTAGAATATGAAGGAAACACCACAAGCTTGGAACTCATCCACCAATCTTCCAAGTGAGACTCCCCTAACCCCTTAGCTTCTTAAGGTCATCCACCAAGGATGAGGAAAGCAAAGATGACCAAAAGGATTTTCTTGCATGGAGAGAAAGTGGTATATATATATAGGAGAGATGAGGGAGGGATCATGGAAGAGGTGTCACCACCTTAGGAGCTTAGGTGCCACTTGTCCATGAGAAAGAGCCACATGCACAACACCATGCAAACAAGGTGATAAGATCTATGCCTCACCCACTAGGTCACATATCATTATCTTGCCCGATACCACATCTCCACACACCCATAAATTGATAGGGTGGTACCCAAGACACCCAAAAACCAATACAAGGCCTCTCCAAGGCTCTCAAGCCCGAGACAACACTTCTAGGTGCAAGGTACGCCTCAAACATGTGTCCAATACATCCACAAGGGTGTCACCACACAACTAAGGTCCAAACAAGGTGCCCATATAGCTCTCTCCTCTAGGTGGTACCAAGAGAGAGAAGAAACACACTAGAGGTGACAAAATTGCATATCAATCCCTAACTCTAGGTGAATTGCAATTTGCACCAAAACCTCACCACAAAACACAAACAAGCTCAAAACAAGAAACTCAAGTTTCCAACATGCCATAATTACATCTCAGATTATTAGAGCTAGGTGTTAAGCATCATGCTTAAGCAAAACAAATAGGGTTATCCCAAAATGTGGGTTAAGGTCTTTACAAGTCATAAACCCCTAGAAGGGATTTCGCCCCTGAAATCCTAAGAGAAAAGGGAGGGATACTTCATCTTCATCTCTTCCTCAAGCTTCCACGTAGCCTCCTCAACACCACAGTGATTCCAAAGAACCTTTACAATCACAAGGTCCTATCTCTTCAACTTCTTCACTCTCTGATCAAGGATCGACACTGGACCTTCCACATAGGTCATATCCTCATCAAGCTCTACCTCCACATGCTGCAACATCAACTCTGTATCTGGATGGCACTTCCTCAACATACTCACATGAAACATTGGATGCAACATGTCAATGGTCACCTAAATGGAATCGTAACCTTTGACTACCCTAGGCAGACCAACCACAAAGTCCATAGTTACATTATCCCATTTCCACTGAGGTATAGGTAAGGTTGCAATGTTCCTACAGGCTTCTGATGCTCATCTTTAACTTGCTAACATACCACACATCTTGCAATGAACTCATCCACATACTTCTTCAAGTCTGACCAACAATACATATCCTTCATATTATGATACATCTTGATACTTCCTAGATGCATAGTATACATGGAATAATGAGCCTCCTCCAACACCATCCTCCTTAGGCCATTAGCATCAGGAACCACTATCATGTTATGGTAACAAACTATCCCATCATCTGACTCGTGGAAGCCACCATGCTTCTCACTGCCGAACTCTGATTGAATTTGCTAAATCATGGTATCTGTCTGTTACACCTCTCTGGTTTGTTGTCTTAGCATAGGCTTCACTTGTAGATGTGCCAACAAACCAGCTAGTAAGGAAATCTCCAAATTAACATTCATCTGCTGCAAAGAGTCCAACATGTCTCGCTTGTGTACATCAGAGAATTCAATTGGACTTTATCCATAGGCGAAGATGAAGACTTCCTGCTCAACACATCAGCTATGAGGTTCACCTTCCCTGGATGATAATCAATTGTGCAGTCGTAGTCTTTGATCAACTCCACCGAATGATGTTGCCTCAAATTCAACTCCTATTGTGAAAAGATGTACTTCAGGTTCTTGTGATCGGTGAAGATCTGACACTTCTCTCCATACAGGTAGTGCCTCCAAATCTTCAAAGCATGGACTACCGCTGCTAACTCCAGGTCGTGGGTCGGGCAATTCTCATATTTCTTAAGCTGTCAGGAAGTAAAAGAAACCACTTGCTTGTCCTGCATCAACACGCATCCCAAACCATTCCTGGACGTGTCATAAAAGACAACGTATCCTTTTCCTTGCTTAGGAAAAACCAGAATCGGTGCACTTGTCAACTTATCTTTCAACGTCTGAAATGCACGTTGACATATGTCATCCCAACCGAACGGTACATCCTTCCTCGTTAACTTAGTTAGGGGTAAGGCAATAGCACTAAAGTCCTTGATGAATCTCTAATCATAGCCTGACAAACCTAGAAAATTGCACACTTCTATCGGCGTCTTAGGCTTTTCCCACTCTGCCACATACTCTACTTTCTTAGGATCCACACACACTCCCTTAGTAGATATAACATGCCCCAAGAAAGCTACCTTCTTCAACCAGAATTCACACTTGATAAACTTAGCATAAAGCTGGTGCTGCCTCAGCACGGTCAATATCTGACAAAGATGTTGTTCATGCTACTGACTGTCACGACTGTATATCAATATGTCATCTATGAAGACCACCACAAATTGATCAAGAAATGGTCGAAACACTATGTTTATCAAATCCATGAATATTGCTAGTGCATTCATTAGCCCAAACGGCATAACCATAAACTTGTAGTGACCATACCTTGTCCTAAAGGCAAACTTGGGTATGTCATCCTTCTTGATCCTCAACTGATGATAACCTGATCTCATATCTATCTTTGAGAACACCGCCATTCCACGCAATTGATCAAACATGTCATCTATCCTCGGTAAGGGATACTTATTCTTTATCGTCACCTTGTGCAACTATCTGTAGTTTATACACAACCTCATGGATATGTCCTTCTTCTTCACAAAGAACACTAGAGCACCCCACGACGATGTACTCTGCCTGATAAAACCTTTGTCAAACAGTTCTTATTGTTGTCTCTTCAACTCTGCCATCTCTGTCAGTGCCATCCTGTATGGTGTATGAGCTATCAGTTGCTTGTCAGGAACCTTATTGATCTCAAAATCAATCTCTTGGGGTAGGGGAACACCTGGAAACTCCTCAAGAAATGCATCCTTGAATACTTTGACAACTGGCATGTTACACCCCGATCTCACAATTTCCACTAATCATGAGATTAGGGCATAAATTGAGGATTTAACGTAATACAAAGATCACCCTTAACTTTTTCTTCTCTTTCAAAACTCTTTGTTTTCTCGCATTGAACCACATAAACCAACTTTACAAGGAAATCTAAACATTGATTTCTCTAATCCGATTTCAACAGTAAAAATACATGTATGAACATTCATTATGTTCCTCATACTTTTAAACACATAAGACTTTATGATTCGCACATATTGCTAAAAGAGGAATAATGTTATACATCATCATTTACAACTCTCTCTTATTTCTTTACAAGGACCTAGAGTGACAAGGACCGACTAAACTTAACTATACTCAGACTTAACTCTTGTGGCAGATCTACTCTGATGCAATGATATCTTCTACAAGTCCATGTGATTTCCCTAAAAATTGTGAGTAGAGGGGTGAGCCAACTCGCTCAGTGAATGAGTACTTCAAAGAAACAATCTAAAATAGTGATATAATTACAGATATACTTTTGAGCAATTGATATCAATTATAACAGCAGTAAGCTTTAAAGAGTCTAATATTTGACAATCATAAATATGGCAGGATACTCTAAATATCTATAAGAGTGAATCAATATATGAAATGCTTGATTGATCATAAAGAGAACTAATAATTCAGAAACATACAAAGAACAATTGAATAAATGTACACACTTGTTTGACCTCTCATTCATTTTATTATGCCCTGATCATATGCATTGTACTCTACATATGAAGACTCATAGTGCACTATGATCACACCATACAAGACTTACTGACACACCTAGGAAATGCTAAGTCTGACTACTCTCTTGGTCTGCAATAGGGAAATGGCTCTTTGGCCTAAACTGGACTCCTCTAACCTGAGCACACATGCGGAGAGTCAAGCCACCTCTTGGCTTTTCTATACTCTAGTGCCACCAGGACTTCTGGTTGATGTTGGAAACTGCAAACTATAATTTAAGGAGACTTCTACTAGGGCTTCGTCCCCCATGCCACCTGATAGCACGTTCCAACCCCCATATACTGGACGTTTCCAGGGTTAGGTCATTTCACCCCTAAGGTACATACCTCACATAGGGGTTCTACGGTGTTCAGGGCTCCTAGGTCTATTATTTTATTATTCCTAGAAAGCTCTTTTCTACATTCTACCCTTCTCTTACTTATACTTGACTCTGGTATCTCTATGGTGTTGTGTCTACTTATTTGAAGTTATAATACAACATGTATATCATTCTAAAGTTGGCGGAGCAGTATATTCAAAACACTGTGATATACTGAGTAATCAACATATTATACATGCAGGCAGACTAAAATTCTTAAATAAATAGATTACATGTCCACTTGGCACATACACACTAGAATCGTGCAATTTATCATCTTATTACACTAATAAGAGTTAATTACTTGACATATGAGTAAATGTCAATAGCACCTGCAACTTATCTGTAATTTCTCAAAGAACGCGCATATCAACCCAAATCTTGAGTTGTGCATCTCATATCTCAATTAAGAGTAATTACTTATCATGACAAGAATTATTAATAATAACTGAGAACATTGATATCACAATACTTGATTCATTGAACACCCTACCCTTAGGGTTTCATTTAATCACAACAAATGCTACAAAGAAAGGTGTAATACATCTATCACGTACTTTTTAAATCTTTACAACACATGATACATGGGATCTAAATCCCTTATCACATTACTGGGAATTCTCATCCCTTCACATCATTATCATAATTACTGGATCTGGGTATTCAAACCCTTAGATCATCACATAGCATTGTTACCTCTCTAACAGGTAACCATTACCTCTAGGTCCTTAGACCAAGGTATTCATTTCACTGGTTGTACAAGTATTCTCATGGCTCACAAGGCCATCACACATCTTGTCACCTCTCACTAGGAAACAACTTATTCACATGGCTCCCATAAAGATTTCATGCGACATAAACATTCACCGAATAAATACTACTATCAACAAATCATATAAAATCAATACATGTATGAAATCTTGGAACTAAGCTGAATTTGGGTTTCCATGCCATTCACTGGGATATCATGCATCAATAATAACATTGAATAAATAAAGTCTATCATGTCAAGAAAAATCCCTTCAAATGGATTCCACGATATCTATTCGCAAATATCCAACTTTCCTCGCATCTAGGGTTTCACCCTCTTCACTGAGATACCAAACAAACACTACTCACTTTAAACAAAATCCAAGATAGTATCTGACATATATGTACTATGAATTTAGATAAATAATCATTCAAAACCAAGGGGATCTAGATAAGCAATTTTCTCTATTTACTTATACAACAAATTCCAATCATAGACAAATTCCCTATATTTCAGTTTACTCTTATAACCTCTGTGAATACTTAGGGAATTCTCATTAGAATGCATTGTATACATTTCTAATATGATTTTATCAACTAAAATTCATTAAAAAAATGAAAAATCCATTTCATATCATTTTGCAACAACTTAGAACAAATAGACAATTCAGGGTTTGTAGTCGCATACTAAGCAATCAAAGATTATGGTTGATTTAACCAATTTTCATGCAATATACTGTTTAAAGGAAGTTCCCACTCACCCTAAGGTGTGAAAACACCTTAAAAATGTATCCCATATCTGAAAATCTCGAATCCATATCAAATCCCTAGCAATTCACCCAATTCTTCTTCCTTTCAACTCGGAAACCCTAAAAATGAGGGATTATGAAGAAAGAGTGAGAAAAGGGGAAGTTTTGATACCATTTTGGATCAAATCAGAGGAGGGACGGAATTTTGATATGTGAGAGAAGATTCATCATGAAACTATATCCAAAGAAGCTAAACTTACATGATTTCATCATTCCTTAGACCGCAAAACCCTAGGTCAACATCTCCATCAATTTCTCCTCTCAAACCCTAACTCTCTCTCTCTAGGATTTCATTTCTCTGGATTGAATCACTAATTATGAGAGCTCATTGTTTGTTAGGTTGAAAATATATAACAATTGAGCTACTTGGGTTAATTGCACATTGACCCCTCACTAAAGTTTTTCTTATTTCAGCAGATTTCATAAAAAATAATAAAAAATAATAGTGCACTATAATCTAGAATTCTATAGAAATGTCGGTTACTATAATTCGTCTACTGATAAGGTCTAAACACATCCAAAAATTATGAAAATTTTACATGTTGTTTATTATTGAGCTAGTTAAAATTTCAGATCATTTGGAGTTACCAATAAATAAATAAAAATAAAACACTACACTATTGAAAAGCACTTTGTCAGCATTTTGGTTGAAGTATAGTTCGATCGAGAAACACATTCAAAGAACACTCAAATATTCTGAAATTTTTCTACAATATGCATTATTGAGTTATAAATATCATATCCAAAATTAAATTAAATAGAAAATGTTTAGAAAATACGAAAAATCATTTACCACGTTGCTATCATGATCAAATTCCATACTCATGTACTATCTAAACCCTAATTTTAGCCAACTAGGGTTTATATTTCTCAAACCCTAATTTCTCAAACAATAGAACACTTAATGTTCTTATTAGGTTTAAAACATCATAATTGAATTGTCATAATTAATTAGATTTAAGCAATTATCAATCCAATTAAGCATATAATCATCTAGGTAAACCCTAGTTTACCAATTAAGCTCATATGCGGTCATAACATGGCACCTCATGAATACCATGACTCCTTACCTCAGTATCCAACACATGTGCCAAGAATGCCTCACAACCTTATCTCAGAAGCTTCCTTGCTACCATGGTTGATACCAGACACATCGAAAGAATCTTCCTATCTCCTTGGAAGATCCACATCTCACCATCATCCGCAAACGTCGCTTGCTTCGAACTACAATCTAAGACCACTCTATACTTCTCCAAGGTGTCAATTATAATAATCACATCATATCCATGCATATCAAGTGGTTGAGGTCCACTTGAATGTTGTGTCCTCAAAAGGAGAGGACACAGGAAGGACACACATTCTGTAACACTGCAAAACTGACTAATGGGGTTTCTAGCAACAAACTATTCTTCTTACGACTAATAGGCAAACGACAACTAATAAGTACTTCATGTGCAATAAAAGTGTGTGTTGCACCCAGGTCAACCAAAAATATACAAAGCAATAAGAAGACAAATCAAAATGAAATAACTCCATCTGACCTGTCACCACTCGCGGGTTGACCACCGCCTCCAACTGACTCATGGCATAGAATCTAGTCATTCCATGTTGTCACCCCCATCCTCTGCTTCCCTGAGCAGACAATCTAGCTTGTGACACTTGACCATATCCTTGTCCTCATGCATCATTGTTCTACTACCTCTGCAAGCCATGTTGACTCTGCCTCAGTTGTTGGGTCACTCATCACCCCTCATTGAACATTCTTGCCTCAGATGTCCAATCTATCCACACTTGTGGAAAGCCCAGTTCCCATATTGTGGCCTAGATGGCTTTGTCACCAATGTTGACGTGACACCCTGGGCTCCTACAGGAGGAAAACCATGGCCTCTGCCCTTATTTGGTGACCAATGTGTCGAAGCACTGAACCTCTATGATGCTGGGGGTACGGAAAACCTCAGCTTCTTAAAGCCTCCTGACGACTGCCCTTGAGACTGTGCAACCCTCTTCTTGGTACTTGTCTCTCTCTTTTCCTTCATAGACCGCTCTATCCTCTGTACAGACTCCACAAACACAAAAAACCTCTCTCGATTCTCCAAAGCAGCTGTCATAGTAGATAAGTCAATGTTCAACCCCTTCTCAAAGCGATGAATCTGCTCGTCCTCCAAGACAGCCATGGGAGGAAAAAACCTCAACAACTCCATAAACCTTGCCTCATACTCATTGATCATCAGGGATCCCTATCAAATCCTCTCAAACTAGCTGATCTTCTCATCAAGATACGTCTGAGGAAAGTACCTACTAACAAACTCACGTTTGAACTCCTCCCAACCGATCACAACATGGGGTCTCATCTCCTCCTCTATGGCCTACCAATGGCCAACACTCCCCCTCAGGAGGTACATCGCATGCTTCACCTTATCTTCTTTAGGGATACTTGACATGATTTTACCATGTGTATAATGCAAGTGCACGTGTCAGAGTAATATAGGCCTTTGTGAGGCCCGAGTCGAACACAGGGACACTGAATTGTCGGTAGGCTACTTACTAACTACTCACGATAAGCTATACCAATTAAAAAGGTTTGAGAGTTGATTGAAAAAGAAAATAAAAATAAAATAAAACAACGCAATCGATTAAATGTTTGGTTTAACCAATTTAAACTAGAGTCTTTAGGATTGTGGTTTCACCGCAGGCTCTCATCGAAATAATTTCTACATAATTACCCTAATTCGTCTCCTATTCCAGGTAGTGGCTTGTAGTTAGAATTGTTCGCTTTCACGATACAATTCACTACCTAAATCTAGGTCAGTTCCACGATAGTAGCAACATATACCCTAAACTAGGTACATTAAGATCCTACTATGGGTTTCCACCATTAACTGTACATCGCCTTATTTAAAGGATTAATTAGTTAATGTGATTTTCGTCTCTTTTCAACCGTTAATTCTTCTTTCAAAGTAATTAAAGGCATTAGATTATCATTAGGGTGATCAATCATAATGATATAATGGAGAAAAGGAAATCATACCACGGATTTGAGAGACAAATTATGATGAACTATATAAAAATGTCATACAACGATTACCCGGGCTACTCCCGGTCCTAAAGACAAAGGGGATTAGCCCCACATGTTCATCTCAATGAAAAACAACATGAGGGAAAATGAATACATGGAGAAAACGTGGATAGATATTGTATAACCCTGAAAGGAGGAGATCCTGGTGTTCCTCGGCGTAGGGTGAGCGCTCTACAGCCTTCCGGCGGTGGAAAACTCCTTCGATAACCTTCGGAACGGTCGGGGCGTGGTTCTCAGCTCCTTTCTCTTCTCCTCTCCTCCTTGAGACTTGTGCAGCGGCTAATGGCATGATACCTTGCTTAGGGCCGCCTTAATTAGGTATATGCACCACTTTAGGTCGCCCAAAAATCACCACTGTACGATTAGACATGATCTTTAGCAAAACTTTATCTAACGGCGTCGATACCATCGACATGGGTCGATGGTATCAACTCCCTGGGGTAGTGAAACTCCTATTTCTGGCGTCCTCTCTGAAGATGGCTCGATACCATCAAAGTGGGTCGATGGTATCAACTTGTTGATACATGGCACGCTGTTGTCATCTCGATAGCATCGACAATTAGCCGATGGTATCGACTCTTTAAATGTCACTTTTGCTATGGAATCTGTCGCTAGAGCTCATCCTGCTGAGGCAAGCTCGATACCATCGACAGTGTGTCGATGGTATCGACAGGCTCTTCTTCTTCTCTAGAAAAGTCACTGTGGTCAGGTCGATGGTATCGACCTCCCATCGATGGTATCGATGGATCCAGATATGCGAACTGCCTAAAACAAAGAGAAGAATACTAATCAAATTTGATAAATATGATCATTAATACAAAATCAGGTGAAACAAGGTAAATTTGATGTGTTACGAGATTATAGGCTAAAAGAAGTGAATCATGCGAAATTGGTCAAAAATATGACAAGAACACGCATAAAACCAATATAAACAAGCCTGTGAAAATGACTCAAAATCCTCACATCAAACTCCCCTAAGCTTGAACTTGCTCGTCCTCGAGTAACAAAACTCTAGAATAAAATTGCGAGAGTCAACTAAAGAACATGTTAGCATAAAAGACATCTCACTATGATTCCCACCTGTCATCCGCACACCGGTCCTCATTAACCACAGAACAGTAACTACCCTGAAGGCGACAATGATCATCTATAAGAGATGCCCACCCCAAGATCACAAACACTATCAAATAAGGCAGTTAATATAATAAATTCCTCCAGTTCAGGCTTGGTGCATCTTGTGATCTTCTATCTACGTTGCTCAATTCCTAACTACCATCTACATGGAAGCAGATCTCCTGATATACAATCATGAGGAGATAATCATGGTGGCCTACCATTTTTCGAGCAACGGGTGGATGAAATGGGCAGCAGTGGAAGAAAAGGAAGCACAAGACAGTTTTAACATGCACAATTAACAAGAATGACCTAAATGATGCATATGCATATGAAAATGACCTAATGCCTACATTTTGGGTGGAATGATGCATGTTCCTGCTATTCCATCTCCATGCGAGATAGAATGTCTACAAACTACATTATGTGCTTATTCTTCCTATTATACAGGTGAGACAAGCTCTTTTCTCCCTCTAGTATCACTTTTTTTTTCTTTTTTTAAGCCCTTCTTTCTCTCAATTTGGCTACTGTGAAATGTATAATATTTTTTTTCAGAATTTTTTTCAGGCTTATTTTCACATAACTGCTATCATTGAAGCATTACAACTTAATTTCCAGAGAGTATAGAATGAGTTACCCGCTTTTCTTATTTTTCAGAAGAAATAAGGCACATACTGTCCTATATGCTCAAAAATATATAAAGTGCAACTACATGAGAGTAATTATGCAACTGTAATGACGTGCACTCAAGAATGTGTGCATGCATGATTCATCTACAAAATTTCTTTTCATTTTCCTTTTTTTTTCATCTATGCAAAATCTAGCTATAATGCAATCCTATCTAAATGATATGCAATCAAAAGATGAAAACCGTAATGTGCTCCCAGTTCTTATGGTGGAGTATGAATACAATGGGGTGGATAGATCACAAGATTCATTGACAAAACCATTGGAAAATATTATATGTCCCTCCTTACTGACCTGTGTAACAATTAATCAAAGGGCTTATCTCTCTCACTTCTGATTAAAGTCTCATTACCGTTTGGTCAAATTAGGCTCAACATCCATGTTTGTCCGCATTTCTTGAATCATAAGGATGTACAGTTATGATTTAATGTTTTAAAGTTGACAAACCCAATTATTTTCATAAGTAGGTGCTCAAGTTCAAACAACTCAAATTGCCAATTCTGAACAAATTTTTTAATTATGCCCAATTTCAGATGATTGCACACATAAAACATTGAGATGACACATTACATTAGACATCTACAGATTACACTAGATAGCATGTGGATCCTAAAAAGCTGTAAATAAAAAAATTACTCAAAACTACAAAAAATTTTTTGCCAAAGTGTGAGAAAAATACTAAAACAAAAGAAAGAAAAATTATACTCAGATAGAAATTGTTCCATCTCCCCCAAAAACTTGACATGAATTTACTGTACGTATAACGAAAGTGCACACATCAGAGTAATATAGGCCTTTGTGAGGCCCGAGTCGAACACAGGGACACTGAATTGTCGGTAGACTACTTACTAACTACTTGTGATCAACTAGACCAATTAAAAAGGTTTGAGAGTTGATTGAAAAAGAAAATAAAAATAAAAGAAAACAACACAATTGATTAAATGTTTGGTTTAATCAATTTAAACTAGAGTCGTTAGGATTGCGGTTTCACCGCAGGCTCTCGTCGAAATAATTTCTACATAATTACCCTAATTCGTCTCCTATTCCGGGTAGTGGCATGTAGTCAGAATTGTTCGCTTTCACGATACAATTCACTACCTAAATCTAGGTCGGTTCCACAGTAGTAGCAACCTATACCCTAAACTAGGTGCATTAAGATCCTACTCTGGGTTTCCACCATTAATTGTACATCGCCTTTTTTAAAGGATTTATTATTTAATGTGATTTTCGTCTCTTTTCAACCGTTAATTCTTCTTTCAAAGTAATTAAAGGCATTAGATTATCATTAGGGTGATCAATCATAATGATATAGGGAGAAAACGAATTCATACCACGGATTTAAGAGACAAATTATGATGAACTATATAAAAATGTCATACAACGATTACCCGGGCTACTCTCGATCCTAAAGACAAAGGGGATTAGCCCCGCATGTTCATCTCAATGAAAAACAACATGAGGGAAAAAGAAGACATGGAGAAAACATGGATAGATATTGTATAACCCCTAAACGGAGGAGATTTGGGCGTTCCTCGGCATAGGGTGAGCGCTCTACAGCCTTCCGGCGGTGGAAAACTCCTTCGACAGCCTTCGGAACGGTTGGGGCGTGGTTCTCTGATCCTTTCTCTTCTCTCCTCCTTGAGACTTATGCAGCAGCTAATGACGTGATCCATTGCTTAGGGGCACCTTAATTAGGTATATGCACCACTTTAGGTCACCCTAAAATCACCACCGTACGATTAGACACGATCTTTAGCAAAACCTGATCTGACGGCGTCGATACCATCGACGCAGGTCGATGGTATCGACCCCCTGGGGTAGCGAAAATCGTTCTATTTCTGGCGTCCTCTCTAAAGATGGCTTGATACCATCGACGTGGTGTCGATGGTATCGACTTATTGGTATTTAGCACATTGTTGTCATCTCGATAGCATCGACAGTTATTCGATGGTATCGACTCTTTAAACGTCACTTTTGCTATGGAATCCGTTGCTAGAGCTCATCCTGCTAAGGCAAGCTCGATACCATCGACAGTGTGTCGATGGTATCGACGGACTCTTCTTCTTCTCTGGCAAAGTCACTGTGGTCAGGTCGATGGTATCGATGGATCTAGATATGCGAACTGCCTAAAACAAAGAGAAGAATACCAATCAAATTTGATAAATATGATCATTAATACAAAATCAGGTGAAACAAGGTAAATTTGATGCATTACGAGATTATAGGCTAAAAGAAGTGAATCATGAGAAATTAGTCAAAAATATGACAAGAACACACATAAAACCAATATAAACAAACCTATGAAAATGACTCAAAATCCTCGCATCAAACTCCCCTAAGCTTGAACTTGCTCATCCTCGAGCAACAAAACTCTAGAATAAAATTGCTAGAGTCAAATAAAGAACACGTTAGCATAAAAGACATCTCACTATGATTCCCACCTGTCATCCGCACACCGGCCCTCATTAACCATAGAACAGTAACTACCCTGAAGGTGACAATGATCATCCATAAGAGATGCCCACCCTAAGATCACGAACACTATCAAATAAGGCAGTTAATATAATAAATTCCTCCAGTTCAGGCTTGGTGCATCTTGTGATCTTCTATCTACATTGCTCAATTCCTAACTACCATCTACATGGAAGCAGATCTCCTGATATATAATCATGAGGAGATAATCATGGTGGCCTACCGTTTTTCGAGCAACGGGTGGATGAAATGGGCGGCAGTGGAAGAAAAGGAAGCACAAGACAGTTTTAACATGCACAATTAACAAGAATGATCTAAATGATGCATATGTATACGAAAATGACCTAATGCCTACACTTTGGGTGGAATGATGCATGTTCCTGCTATTCCATCTCCATGCGAGATAGAATGTCTACAAACTACATTATGTGCTTATTCTTCCTATTATATAGGTGAGACAAGCTCTTTTCTCCCTCTAGTATCACTTTTTTTCTTTCTTTTTTTCAAGCCCTTCTTTCTCTCACTTTGGCTACTACGAAATGTATAATATTTTTTTTCAAAAAAAAATTCGGGCTTATTTTCACATAACTGCTATCATTGAAGCATTACAACTTAATTTCTAGAGAGTATAGAATGAGTTACCCACTTTTCTTATTTTTAAGAAGAAATAAGGCACATATTGTCCTATATGCTCAAAAATATGTAAAGTGCAACTACATGAGAGTAATTATACAATTGTATTGACGTGCACTCAAGAATGTGTGCATGCATGATTCATCTACAAAATTTCTTTTCATTTTCCATTTTTTTTCATCTATGCAAAATCTAGCTATAATCCAATCCTTTCTAACTGATATACAATCAAAAGATGAAAACTGTAATGTGCTCCCAGTTCTTATGGTGGAGTATGAATATAATGGGGTGGATAGATCACAAGATTAATTGACAGAACCATTGGAAAATATTATATGTCCCTCCTTACTGACATGTGTAACAATTAATCAAAGGGCTTCTCTCTCTCACTTCTGATTAAAGTCCCGTTACTTTTTGGTCAAATTAGGCTCAACATCCATGTCTGACCACATTTCTTGAATCATAAGGATGTACAGTTATGATTTTATGTTTTGAAGTTGACAAACCCAATTATTTTCATAAGTAGGTGCTCAAGTTCAAATAACTCAAATTCCCAATTCTGAACAAAATTTTAATTATGCCCAATTTCAGATGATTGCACGCATAAAACATTGAGATGACACATTACATTAGACATTCGCGGATTACACTAGATAGCATGTGGATCCTAAAAAGCTATAAATAACAAAATTACTCAAAACTATAAAAACAAAATTTGCCAAAGTGTGAGAAAAATACTAAAACAATCTCAGAAAAATACCAAAGTGTGAGAAAAATACAAAAACAAAATTTGCCAAAGTGTGAGAAAAATACTAAAAATACTTAAACTGAGATAGAAACTGTTCCACCTCCCCCCCTAAGCTTGAATTCGACTATGACCTCATAGTCAAAAAACAATCTCAGAAGGTGGAACAGTGATACCCATTATTGTTCTGGCGGTGGAAATGGTGGTTGCTACTGGGTGTTGGTGCAACTTCTCCTTTTATAGATGAACCTGCCGCCACTGTTGACCCGTTGATACCATCGACGGGGTGTCGATGGTATTGACACCTGTAGCACAATTCGGGTCTTCGCTACTATCGACGGTCGTCGATGGCTGGATGTGGGGGCCCGGATCAATGATACGTCGATACCATCAGCGCGGTGTCGATGGTATCGACCCGTCCCACAGATCGTCTTCCTTGATTTGGCGGCCTCCGTTTAGACGAAATTAGCCCTTTTATTATCCCTCGAGCACCATGAATTTAACCTTATGTACCTTCTTTGTGAAATCTTCTCCATAATAGATCTTTAATCGTTGCCCATTCACCAAGAATGTTTGCTCTCCGTCTCTCACCATAATAGCACCGTGGGGATGTACATCTTCCACCACAAACGGGCCACTCCACCGGGAGATAGAAACTGAGATAGAAATTGTTCCATCTCCCCCCCTAAGCTTCAATTCGACTATGGCCTCATATTCAAAAACAATCTCAGAAGGTGGAACAGTGATACCCATTATTGTTCTGGCGGTGGAAATGGTGGTTGCTGTTGGGTGTTGGTGCAACTTCTCCTTTTATAGATGAACCTGCAGCCACTGTTGACCCGTTGATACCATCGACAGGGTGTCCATGGTATCGACACCTGTAGCACAATCTGGGTCTTCTCTACTATCGATGGTCGTCGATGGCTGGATGTGGGGGCCCAGATCGATGACACGTCGATACCATCGACGCGGTGTCTATGGTATCGACCCGTCCCACGGATCGTCTTCCTTGATTTGGGGGCCTCTGTTGATATCTTCTCGTGGATTGGTGATGTGTCACGTCGATACCATCGATGAGATGTCGATGGTATCGACACTTTATGTGTCATTTAACCTCTTGAGGCCCGAGCGACGCTTCATTGCTACTGCCAGGTCAATACCATCGACTGCTCTGTCGATGGTATCGACTTTACTGAGACAAATTCGTCTGAAAATCTCCAGAGATCTCACGAGTATCGACACTTGAGTCGATACTATCAACCTCCTTCAGCATTTTTCATCATTCAACCTGATGGTGAGTCGATACTATCGACGAGGTTGTCGATACTATCAACGGAGCAAATTTTCTATATATATAGCTCTGTACCATCGTCGCTACCATCGACACCCAATCAGTACTGCACACTTAACACACGCATCAAGGCATCATTTTTACAAACTTAACTACAAAATCAAAGAACAATACTAAAAATTAACTGAATAGAAATGAAATACCAATGGTTGGGTTGCCTCCCAACAAGCACCCTACTTTAGCGTCTTAGGCTAGATGAAATTAGCCCTTTTATTCTCCCTCGAGTGCCATGAATTTAACATTATGTACCTTCTTTGTGAAATCTTCTCCATTATAGAGCTTTAATCGTTGTCCATTCACCAAGAATGTTTGCTCTCCATCTCTCACCATAATAGCATCGTGGGGACGTATATCTTCCACCACAAATGGGCCACTCCACCGGGATTTCAATTTCAATCTCGAGTTAAACAATAACACGCGATCACCCTTTTTGAAAACACACAGTTGAATGTGACGATCGTGGATTTATTTTGTTCTTTCTTTGTAGATCCTCGAGTTCTCATAAGCGTTCATCCTCAGCTCATCTAGCTCATTGATCTCTAACATTCTCTTCTTCCCTGCATCATCATAACTCATATTAAGCTTCCTTAGCGCCCAGTGCGCTTTGTGTTCTAATTCCACCGACAAATGACATGCCCACCCATAAAACAACCTAAAAGGTGTGGTGCCTATAGGTGTTTTAAATGTAGTCATGTATGCCCATAATGCATCCGGTAGGAGTGCACTCCAATTCTTCCTTGTCGAGGCCACTGTGCGTTCCAAAATCTTCTTAATTTCTCTATTCGACACTTTGACCTTCCCTTGTGTTTGCGGGTGGTATGGGTTACCTACATTGTGCTTCACCCCGTACTTGCTCAATAATGCAGCAAATTTCCGATTTGTGAAATGGGTGCCTCCATCACTAATGATCATCCATGGCACACTAAACCTGTAGAAAATATGATCTTTCACAAACCTACACACTGCAGCCGCGTTGTTAGTCCTTGTGGGTATTGCCTCTACCCACTTCGATACATAATCAATAGCAATAAAAATGTATAAATTTGAATTCGAGGACACAAAGGGTCCCATGAAATCGATGCCCCACAGATCAAATACCTCAACTGCTTGAAACACATTGAGGGGCATCTCTTGCTGCTTTGAGACGTTACCTGCCCTTTGACAAGAATCACATCTTCTCACATAGTTATAAGCATCCCGTAAGAGTGTATGCCAATAAAGACCACTCTCTAACACCTTGGTCGTCGTCCTTGAGCTCGCATGATGACCACCGGTGGGAAGTGTGTGACAGTGACTAAGCACACTATCATATTCAACCTTCGGTACACACCTGCGCAAAATGCCATCCCTGCATTGTCTCAACAAAATAGGATCATCCCAGAAATAATATCTTAACGAATGGAAAATTTTCTTTTTCTCTTGATAAGTCCAATCATCTGGGATTATTTTACATGCAAGATAATTAACAATGTATGAAAACAACGGATCTTTCGATTTTAAAGAGAGGATTTGCTCATCAGGAAATGTCTCGGTAATGGGTATATTGATATACCTCTCATCTATCTGCTCTAACCGGGACAAGTGGTCCGCGACCACATTCTCTATGCCTGCCTTATCCTTAATTTCAATGTCAAATTCTTACAGCAATAAGATCCACCTAATCAATCTAGGTTTGGCATCTTTCTTTTCCATTAAGTATTTTATGGCGGCGTGGTCTGTCCATACTATAACTTTTGACCCTACCAAGTATTGCCAAAAAATTTCGAATGCAAAAACCATAGCGAGAAGTTCCTTTTCAGTTGTGGTGTAATTAAGTTGTGCCTCATTTAAAGTCTTTGATGCATAAAAAATCACCGCGGGTTTGTTCTCAAAATGCTGCCCAAGAACAACCCCTACTACAAAATCCGATGCATCGCACATGAGCTCGAAAGGCTTAGTCCAGTCCGACATTTGAACAACCGGTGTAGAAATCAATTTTTCCTTAAGTACATTGAAAGCATCCAAACATTTTCATTGAAATCAAACACCGCATCTTTCTCAAGCAATTCAAACAACGGTTTAGTGATTTTTGAGAAATCTTTAATGAAACGACGATAGAACCCCACATGACCGAGAAAACTCCTTACCCCTTTCACTGAATTCGGTGGGGGTAGTTTTGAAATAACCTCAATCTTGACTGGGTCCACCTCCAACCCATTGCTAGACACCTTGTGTCCCGGCACAATTCCTTCACTAACCATCATATGACACTTTTCCCAATTGAGAACTAGATGAGTGTCCTCACATCTTTTCAAAACGTTATCTAAGTTGTACAAGCACTCATCAAACATTGCACCATAGACGGAAAAATCGTCCATGAAAACCTCTAAACAACGCTCAACCATGTCAGAAAAAATGGCAAGCATGCAACGCTGAAAAGTGGTTGGTGCATTGCACAGACCAAAAGGCATGTGGCGATATGTGAAGGTTCCATAAGGACAAGTGAAGGTAGACTTCTCTTGGTCCTTAGGATTAATGAAGATCTGATTGTAGCCGGAGTAGCCATCTAAAAAGCAAAAATGAGAGCAGCCAGCCAGCCACTCCAAAATTTGATCGATGAATGGGAGGGGAAAATGATCCTTTAAAGTAACAGAATTTAAACGTCGGTAGTCAATGCAAACACGCCACCTGGTTACCAATTTGGTAGTGACATGCTCATTTAACAAGTTATGAGTAGCAATGATTCCCCCCTTTTTAGGGACTACTTGTGTTGGGCTTACCCATGACGAATCGGAAATGGCATAGATGATTCTCGCAGAAAGGAGCTTAATCACCTGCTTCTTGACGACCTCCATCATGCTCGGGTTAAGTCGACATTGTGTCTGAATCACAGGCTCAGCTCCTTCCTCGAGCCGGATCTTGTGCTGGCAAAGAATAGGGGAAATCCCCTTAATATCAGAAACTGACCACCCGAATGCACCACGGTGGTTCTTCAGCACGATCATTAATTGTTCTTCCTCATTAGCACTCAGATATGCCGATATAATCACCGGAAGCTTCTCATCATCCGCCAAGAAGACATACTTTAAGTGGGGGGGGTAAGGACTTAAGTTCCAACTCAGGCAGGCAGATCAATGAAGACTGAAGCGGTGGTGGCAGCGGTCCAAGATCCTCATAGTGCTTAGCATAATAGCAAGGGAGCACTTGAAGCATTTTCTCACATTCTTGTAAGGACGTGCTTCTTATCCAATCATCCATGATGTTGAATAGGCATGCTTCGAGGGGCAATTTCGAATATGAATCGATCATAGAAACTGTTATAGCATCATCCTCAGTAGATAGAGGAATTTCCTCATCTTCATCATTTAGGTAACCCACAGCTTTACAAAGATACACTACTTTGGTTTGTTCCATAATGTCCACGGCCAACGTTCCCTTGTCTACCTTGGTCATAACATGAGCCATATCCAGAAATGGCTTTCCTAAACAGAGGGAAATGTTCTGATCATAGTGCTTCACCTTGCGACATTGTTCCTTTGACTGTGATTATTTCATGTTTGGTGGCATGACCATCTCAAATCTGTCGTCAGCTATTCCCAATGTCAAACGAACTCTACACATTTCTAGTATCATATCATCAGTATCCTGGAAGGGTCTTCCTAAGAGAAACTCATTCCCTTGCTCATCCTGCATCTCCATGACTACAAAATCCACTGGGAACACAAATATGTCAACTTTTACCAAGACATCCTCACAAATGCCATATGGCCTAACCACAGAATTATCTGCTAGTTGAATCATCATGTTGCTTTGCCTAGATTCTTTAAGTCCTAGATTCTTGAAAGTAGAAAGAGGCATCAAATTAATACTTGCCCCAGAGTCGCACAATGCTTCGCCAAATTTCACCTTACATATGTAACATGAAATATTGAAGCAGCCTGAATCTTATCGTTTTGGTGGTAATGAGCCTAAAATGAATGCGCTAACCTGCTCTTTAAGAACTACCACCTCAGTATCAGGAATCTTCCTCTTCTTGGTGATTATATCTTTTAAGAATTTACCATACGAAGGTATCTCCTCAATCGCCTCTAGCAACGGAATATTAACAGAGAGCTTTCGAAAATTGTCCAGAAATTTCTTGAACTGAGCATCAACTTTCTTAGATTTAAGACTGTTGGGATAAGGGACAGGAACGACTTGTTCCCTCTGATGGGGTGGCACATAAGGTGTCATAGTATCCTTATCCTTCTCCATAATAGGTTCTTTAGTGGGCTTCTCTGCAACATCATCCACTATTTCTGACATTGTGACTGTAACATACTCGATTCTCGGCACATAAGCTAATCTTTGGTTCTTTTAGGCCCCTGTTTGATTAGATGGATATCCAAAATCCCTTGTCCCTTTTCTTTTCTTAGCTACCTTTCAATGTCTATATTTCGTTGTAATAGCATAGATCAAACCATATTAGGATCTGATAACCCTAATTGACTCTTTCGAATCACATGAACATGAAATCATAAGATGTAGTAACCCTAATAATTGAATTATGGGAATTTATGAGTATCAATACAAATCTATGATCTTGGCCCTAATAAGATCCTCAAAGATAATCCTAGGTCCTTAGAGTTATAGAACGAAGATAATTCAAAAGGATTTACCCAATTTGATCTTTAGGATGAACTTAAAAACCATAATATAATAATTAAGTGAATTTGAGGAAATACAGAGCAATTAATCTCAAAATGCAAAATTAAGTCCAAATTTGTGTTTGACATACCCTAATTAAGTAACCCACCAATTTTGAGCCTAATCGGATATCATATACACCCCTAATAACAATTTAGGAGATTAATGTATAAGTTCAATGCTATTTATGCGATTCATTTGTTTGTCACGCCTTTTTTCCTAAGTTCTGGTGCATTTAAATGTCGCAGCAACTAAGTCAGTTGATGCTTAGTTCTGCACACGAATCTTTATCGGGTCGGTTAGGCAGACGCTGGACCTCGTCTCCTACCCCCGACTTCTCGGCGCAAGACTGCCTTCCTGGCGACTCGTTCCACCTCACCGTTCTCCCTCCACACTTCATCTTTTAACGAGTTTTCTTCGCCACTAGATCCACATTGCTCTCCCAAACATAATGACCCATGATTCATTTCCCCTCGTGACCTAGGGACAAAACGCCCAAAATCAGTCTTCCTACCCATCCGACGACCGCTGCTCTCACCCCCCCTCTATGACAAATCCCATGGACTCAAACCTATCCAGAGACCATCGTCTCGTCCTCCTTCACCTTTCACCTCGGTCAATTGGCACGAACCGCCTCAGACGCACCCCGCTGGATCGAGCTGTTCCCTCCGGCAACTCCTCGTCAGTCTAGCAACCCCCTGCTTCTCACTTCAATTCAAGACAAGGTAACCATCTCTGACCCCCGTTCTTTCTTTCCTTGTGGTCGGTTTATCGCAAGGTGATCTCATCTGTCCGGTCGACAAAATGCTCTTGTTTTCCCCTGTTTCTGGCCGCCGCTGGTGAGAGTTCCATGGACCTTGTCCTTGTTTTGGGGCTATGGGACTCACTGCGAGCTCACCTCAGATAGAACGAGCGTGCCTAGGGCCTCACGAGGGTCTCCGAGACCTCCCACACATCCGACCTCCACCTCGCATGCTTCTGCTGTGTTACGGTCGTTCATGTTGGGGCCCTTTTTGTTTTTCTGGTTCTTCGTTCTTGCGATCCATCGTCACTGCATCATACGATGTTTCCCTCCTTCTCGAGGCCAGGTTGTGCAGCTGCAACTCTTTCACGCTATTGCTTTCCCCACCGTAGTTGCTTCCAGGACCATCCCTGCTGCTTCCCCCGCAAGGTGTGCCTTGCTCTCCGGTGACCTCAGGAACTGCCTCAAGGCTCGTTGAGTTCGTAGTGGCAAGTCAGAGCCACTGGTTTGATTCCCTGTCCGTGAAAAGGTCTAGCTCGAGTGTCCTTAGTCGATCCAAGCTCCCTCCAGAGCAGCCATGGTGCTGGGGAAGGAATCGACCCCTTCGGGGAAATTGTCCCCTCTGCCCGTGAAATTCCTTGCTTTTGCCTGTGTTGTCAGCGAGGGCAAATTCGTCTTTGAACCTGCTTTGACCCGTTTTGACGAAGGAGTGCTCGCAAAGTTCAAGTGTCACATTTCTGTATAAATCGTAATCCATTCAGGGGTAATATGGTCTTTTCGCATTTTATTTTCCATCTTAATCAGAATATGATTTTAACTTGTAAAAATCGTAACTAATTATTGGTTCAGTAGAAAAATACAAACAAATATGTTTTTGAAATCAGAACAATACGCCTGATTTATTGGGACAGGTTTCACACTCAGATTGGCAACCGACAGTAGGGTCAATTTCTAAGCAAAGGATTTAATGCTTTTTATATTAATTAAATGCACATATGTTGTGATTAGGTTGAGACAACCCTGACACTGAACCTAGGAGGTGTTATTGAATATCTAGGACTGATCATAAGGTATGTACACTCTCTATTTTTATTTTGGGCATTAAATGACTGAAATCCATATATCTTTTAATGAGGCATCTCTTGAATTGTAAATCCCTTTTAAAAATCCAAATACTTGGACATTTATTGCTCCTGATATGAATTCCTTTTGTTTCTGTGATATTTATATTGTTATGCTCATTTGAGTCATTGGACCCCTCCTGCCATGTTGCCTTTATTGAAAATGACTAAAATAATAAGTCTTGCCACTCTATTATAGCATGTTGCTTGTATGACTAGAATATCTAGAATAGCGGTACTTATGTACAACCATATTTATTTAGGGTGTGCGTATTCCGCCCGGGGTGTGCGTTTCCATCCTTGTTTATTTTTAGGCCATGATCCTATGGTGTTATGGCCCTATTTTAGGTATATTTAGTCTACATTGTTATGCATGCAAATATTCTTGTTTTAAAAAGAATCTGTGGATGAATGTTATGGCAAGACACTCTTTTATTATCATGCTTGTAATCTAAATTTAATATGCCTCATTTCTTTTGCTTCGTTTCTTTTGTTACTTTCTCTTTAACATACCTAATTGCAAATAACCCCCTCTTATTGTGGGAACATCTCTTTTTGTACTTTTAACCTTATATAATGCCCAAAATGTTTTATATATGTACATACTCAGCCTTTGCTGACCTCTTTATTGTTTCCTATGTTCTGGGTGATGTTCCCTTTCACCCAGGTTTAGGTGCATTATAGATCAAGGTTGTTCGAAGATCATATAAAGAGAATTGTACCTAAGGATAGCTTGGAATGGCTAGGTTACTCTCTGCTACTGGGCTTATTTGTAGTTAGTTCAAGTTTTTGTAATAACACCTTTTATGGTGATGAGCAATTGTATAATGATACCCATTGTAACTTTGTAATAGTTTTGTTCCGCTGCTTATTCTTTATCATGCTCTGTATTATGTACCATTGGAGAAATGAATGAAATTCCTCCTTTCCTTCTTACCTTTTTGGTATTTTTGGGATTGAATGGAATAATTCTTCAATTCAGTGAAGAGTGGATTCCCTATTGGATCTCACTCTTTACAAAATGGTATCAGAGCCTAAGCAGTCGGTAACTTGACTATTTCAAGTTATCCTAGGTTGACCCTTAATTAAATAGGTGACTCTTAGAGGTTGTTGATACACCGAATTGCTAGTGGTGGAATGCCAATTAGGGTTTAACCCATGATTAAATTGGTCACTTTCACTCCCCAAACCACTAATGGTTGAGACTTTGATTTTTAGAACCGTAGTTCACCCAACACCCCATATGGATAAATAAATTTCCCTAAATAGGGGTTGATTCTTCTGGTTATTAAACTTAATTTTCCCACCGTATGGAAATATAGTTTAGTGTTAAGATGTAGGTGGGATCAAACACTAGTATATAGGCTTAACCCTAATTCCCTTATGATCCCTATTCTAGTTGTCTGTCTAGCATGTCTGAGATATGCCCACTAGGAGGACTTGGTATGTATGGAAGCATGTATCGATGACATATATATAGCTATGGCATGGGTGGAAACATGTTGATGATTACGTGGATAGTAGGTGATTGAACTAATTAGCTATATTATACTTAGGAATGTCTTGACTTCAATATGGAGCATGTCACACATAGATCTACCTAAATCCATGTAAGAATTGGATACCATTTTCATTGAGCTTGTCATGCCTGACATTTATCATTTACTAAGAAAGCTACAAGTTTTAGTAGATACCCATGAGTAATCATCTCTCTCGTATCACATAGTGTGATTTGTTTATTTAATGATTGAAGATGAATAGCTTGGCTGCGTAGGGTTACATTATCTTCAGAAGGCACTATAAATGTAAACCAGCTAATATTGGGAAAATCTCAATTTTCTTCCTATAATGGTTGGATGACCTTATGACTCCCTTAGATCTTGTGATGAGGTTGTGTGAGTTATGCTTAAGAATGACATGGGGAATGGTGGAATGTCATGCTTTCATAGATTTTGTTTGGGTTTGACCGTGAGTAATAAGAAACTCTTCTCTCTCTCTATCACGCTTACATATTAAAGAATAGTCGTGTGATCTTTTTGGAGATAGGGGGATCAGACCCTTTTGGAGGAGGAAGTGATGATAGGATAGTAGTGTATGTGTCATGTTGTGATAGGTGGTTGACTTGGTTCCCGGATTGTTTTTGGTGCCAATTTTGGTTTTTCACCGCAAGTTTTGCATCGTCAAACTTATTTTCATTATCAATTTATATGTACAAAAGAAAAGTTTTCAGATTTTATCGATGGTTTTTGGAACCAAGTCGCCATTCCAAGGAAGTTGAGATAGAGGATCTCTTTAGTGAAGTACCCTTGGTTGGTATGTTCAACCCTAATACCCTAGGCCTAAGACTGACATAGTTAGCTCATATGTATATATCAGACATAGTGGATCCACCCTTTTTGCCCCTCTAGATTATGTACCAATTTATAGTTTGAACCTTTTTAAAGGGTGGAGTTTCATATAGTTTATTCATTAGGAATCAAACTAACTGTAGGCATGACCATGATTAATAGTGGTTACAATAAGTAAAACCTGGATAAATCCTAGTATTAATGTCAAACATATGTGGAGGCTACCAAACCGAGAATTCCAGACAAGCCTTGCTAATCTTACCTTCATAAGAATTACCTCGACAATTAAAATAGATTTTTTAAAAAATTTCTCAGGTTATCCTTGATAGATGTTTGTATGTCAAAAAAAAAAGCTCAAGTCAATATTCTGTACAACAAACTGCTAATAATTAAATGGTAAGGATGACTATATAGTATAGGCTAGGGTGAACATACTCAATATGGTGAAATTTCTAAGCTTTTCCCATGTGACCCTTTTAGATAATAAGATGTTAATGATGTTTATGATGATGATGAGAATTAGGTGATGATATCGATGATAATAATGATAATGATGTTGTTGCTAAGGATAATGATGATGATGATGATGATGATGATGATGATGATGATGGTGGTGGTAATGAGTAGATGATAATGAGTAGATGAGAAGGTGGTGACCATGATGATGTGGATGATGAGGATGATTGTCACACCCCGATCTCACACTAACCACTAATCATGAGATTAGGGCACGACGGAGGGATTATCACATAAACAAATCACTGAAAACTTTTTCTTTTTAAAACCTCGTAATGATATCCGGATTATTGTTGTAAATTAAAACATAAATAACTATTGCGGAAGCATTTCAATTAAACTGGCTAGAGAACATAAACAGAGTTTACAACATGTAATATTATTTAACAGAAAGTAAACATAACAGTTAATTTACATCTTTATACACATTTGCCATACGTACTCTCTCTCACCCACGCCATGTCCCAAGGACCGAGGGGAAAGGACTAAGAGACCTCTAACTAGACTAACTACAAACCTTTTAATAACTAGGCGTTAGGATGAAACGATCCTTCTGATTCCTGCTGTTGGCGATAACCTGAAAATGTTTTGAGTAGAGGTATGAGCCTACTCGCTCAGTGAATAGCCTTTCATTTAGCTATCACTAAACAACTCATCAGATTTATAAAATTTAAATAACATGAATACAGTACAAACAGGGCAGTTCTAATGACATAGCAGATTACAGAATATAGTCGCATTTCTATACAACAACAGGTAATTTAAACCAACAAACAGATATAATGAATTGGCACAAAAGTTCGGATATATTAATTTATTGTGATCCTATATGATTACATAATTATTTTATTATGCCCCAAACATATGCAGCGCACTCTACATATGAAGATCTGTAGCGAACTACGATCCCACCGTACAAGACTTAGCGACACACCCGGGAAATGCTAAGTCTGATTGTCCGTCCTGGTCTGCACAGGACTCGGGCGCACAAGGGCCCCAGGCGCACAAGGGCCTGTCTGCACTAACTCCGAGTGCTCTGGACTCCTCCCACCCTGTAGTGCACAGTCGGAGGGTCTGGGTTACCACCGTGACACAAGCACGGATTAATGTTGAATAACCCCCATTTTTCTCCAGTGCCACCGTGACACAAGCATGTGTTGTTGTTGGACACTGTCTGTCTGCCCTCGTGCCACCGTGACACACGCACGGATTATTGTTGAACACGAGCCCGACCATCTAGGCACAAGGCTAGATCGATCGTTTCACCCCAAAGGTACAGACCGCGCAATGGGGTTCTACGGTGTTGGGGCACCTAAGTCTATTAACTGATTAACATATAACCATTTAAACAGGAAAATCACATTTACTGATTTCATATCAGATCACAATACACTTTCATTCTAAACTGACAGAGCAATATATTTTAAATCATTGTAATTTCTGAGAAATTCTCATACCATGCATTCAGACAAATTAGTAATGCATAAATAACCCAACTTACATCAATTTGACACATACATAGCGAATTTACGCAATTAAACATCTTATTGCACAAATTAAAGAAATTTGCTTCACATGTGAGAATCATACTCAACAATTATCAATTCTCTAAATTTCTCGAAAAACGTGCACATTAACCCAAATCCTGGTTTGTGCAGCACTTAACTCAATTAAGAGTTAATTACATATCACAACACAATTTAATAACAATACTTGAGAATTTCTAGTAATAATTCAGAGAAATGTGCTATTTCATGTAAATATCAATTTACACATATTAACGTCAAAATATATATGCAATTAGGGTTTTCATGCATATTTTATTTATTCATATCTACTTTGAAATCGTACATCTGATAATTTATCAGAAATCTTCATTGTTTGGGTTCATACCCAAATTATACCATTTCCAGACATGAATTTCTAATTTCAACATTCAAAGGAGCAATTTAGGTTCCAATGAATCATATAAATTTACTGATTCAATCCACACTGATCAGATGCTAAACTAAGTCATATAACAGCGTCTAGAAGCATTTTATGAAATAAAAAGTCGGGCGACGCCAAACGCTGCCCGACGCCTGATAACGCCTGTTATCAGCGTAATTCGCGCACATAACTGGAAATATTCAAACGCCTGAGTTTATTAATGATAAATAAATGAAATCCCACTCACAGCGATTTGGACTGTCCGGATTCGTCCGGAGATGCGTCCAGGACCTGATTCTGGGCGATTTCGGATCGTCTTCAAGCTTTGAATAAATTAGCTTACTGTTCCTACTCACGGCCAGTTGCTTCACGTCCAACTGAAATCCATTGCTAGGAGCTATTTTGGGCCAAATTGATTGCAATTTCTGAACTAGACCTCCTAGCCGAGGTCCAAGGTGGTGGTTAGAAGCTTTGGCCGCCCCACGATCTCCTCCTCCAGGCCACGTACGGCCGCTGTGCAAGCTGCTGCTTGCCGCAGCCAAGCTACAGCTTGACGAGGATAGCTATGTTGGTTGCTAATCCGCAGCTAGGGCCACGGAAGCTCACTTGAAACTCTGGGCTGAGATCAAGGATGATTTCTCTATTGCTGGGCACGCCCAAGAGGGCCTAGCTGCTGTTGCCGCAGCAGCTTGCTGCTATACACTAGCCGCTAGCCAAGGTGCAGGGTGGCTGGCTAGACTAGGCAGATGTAGGAAAAGGAAAAGAAAGGGAGGAAGAAAAGAAAAGAAAACGAGAGGGAAAGAGGTAACCGGCTGGAAAGGGGAGCTAGGCCACGAGCCTCCTCCTGAACTCCTCGAGCGCCCACTCGCTCCTGTGCGCCGACTCAAATAAACGATCCTTGTTGAAGATAAGCGTAAAGGAAGAAACAGAAAAGAAACGTTTATAAAGTGAAAATCTTGGAAAATTGCTAAATTGACCCTAGAAATTGGAAATCATCATAACTTTTTCCTCGGAGGTCCAAATAACATGATTTCTTTTGCAAAACTTCAAGAATGAGGCCCACTACAAACCCAAGGCATGAAAACATGATAATCACATTGTTTTACTGATTCAACATATCAATTGCATCCAATTATTACTTTACTCAAATTAATCACCTGAATTATTCACTAACTGAACTTATGTGCTTGATTCAACTAAATCAAGTTAATGATTCACTAACCATCACATGAGCACATAAGTTAGATCAAATAACTTTAATTAGGCTCAAATAATGATGCTTACCGATAAACTTTGGAACAGGTCATAACAATCTCCCTCCCTTATAAGAATTTCGTCCCGAAATTCCTAAAAGAGAAAAGGAAACTTGTTACGCATCTCAGATTCAAGTTCCCACGTAGCTTCTTCTAGATTATGATTCCTCCATAGAATTTTCACTAATGGTATCTCACGATTCTTGAGTTTCTTGATCCTTCGATCAACTATCTGAATTGGTCCTTCAACATAGGACACATCTGATCTGAGCTGTGCAGGTTCTGGGTCAACTATCTTTTCTGTACCAGGATAGCATTTCTTCAACATGGATACATGAAACACATCATGTAGATTTGACAACTCAGATGGCAATTCTAACCTATAGGCTACAGGTCCAATCCTCTCAATGATAGGATATGGGCCCATAAACCTAGGAGTCAACTTACCCCTCTTGCCAAACCTTAGCACTCCCTTCCACGGTGAAACTTTCAGATAAACCTCGTCACCAACCTCAAACTCAAGAGGTCGACGTCGTCTCTCTGCATAACTTTTCTGCCTGTCCTGTGCAGCTTTCAACTGCTCCCTGATCACGGATATCTTCTCTGTAGTTATATCAACTATCTCAGGTCCAAGAATTTCTTTCTCACCAACCTCGTACCAACAAACTGGTGATCTACACTTTCTACCATATAGAGCTTCATATGGGGCCATTCCAAGACTAGAATGATAGCTGTTGTTATATGCAAACTCCATCAGGCTTAAGTGTTCTTCCCAGTTACCTCTGAACTGCAGAACGCATGCTCTCAGCATGTCTTCAAGAGTCTGAATGGTCCTCTCAGATTGACCATCTGTCTGCGGGTGAAACGCTGTACTAAACCTCAGCTTTGTGCCCAACGCACGATGTAGCTGATTCCAGAACCTAGATGTAAACTTAGGATCTCTGTCAGAAATAATGGAAACTGGAATACCATGTAATCTGATTACCTCATCCACATAAAATTTGGCCAGCTTTGGAACATCAAAGGTTGACTTGACAGGAAGAAAGTGAGCAGACTTAGTTAGTCTATCCACAATCACCCATATCGAGTCTGAACCTCTAGGCGTCCTGGGTAACCCTACCACAAAATCCATCGTGATGTGTTCCCATTTCCATTCAGGTATAGGAAGCGACTGTAAGGTACCAGCAGGTTTTTGATGCTCAGCTTTAACCTGCTGACACACCCCACATCTAGCCACGTATTCAGCCACATCCTTCTTCATACCAGACCACCAATACAACTCTTTGAGATTCCTGTACATTTTCGTGTTACCTGGATGCATAGCATACATAGAAGCATGCGCTTCTTCAAGAATCTGCTCTTTTAACTCACTGTTCCCAGGTACACACAACCTATCATGAAGATACAACACGCCTTCATCAGAAAACCTGAATTCTGACCTTTTACCTTCCGACATATCCTGCATAATCTGCCTCAACTCATTATCACTCTGTTGCAATTCCTTAATCTGATCATAGAAAATAGGTTTGACTTGCATCTGAGCAATCAACCCACTCTGTCCAATCACATTCAAGTCTAAATTCAACTTTCGCATATCTACAAGCAAGTCTCTCTTGAAACATGCCATAGAAAATGCATCTACAGTTGAACTTGACTTTCTACTCAAGGCATCTGCTACAACATTCGCTTTACCAGGATGGTAATCGATTGTCACATCATAATCTTTAATTAGCTCAAGCCATCTGCGCTGTCTCAGATTCAAATCCTTCTGAGTAAAGATATACTTCAGGCTCTTATGATCCGTAAACACCTGACATGTCTCACCATACAAATAGTGACGCCATGTCTTAAGAGCATGAACTATAGCAGCTAATTCGAGATCATGAGTAGGATAGTTCTCTTCATTCTTCTTAAGCTGTCTAGATGCATAAGCCACAACTTTGCCTTCCTGCATCAGCACACAGCCCAAACCTCTCCTGGAAGCATCGCAGAACACTGTATAACCTTTATCTGCCTCAGGCAACACTAACACTGGCGCTGTGGTCAACTTCCTCTTCAAAATATGAAAACTCTTCTCACAGTTATCAGACCAAACAAACGGTGCATTCTTCCTCGTCAAACGTGTCAAGGGTGATGCTAGCACACTGAAGTTCTGTATAAACCTTCTGTAATAGCCTGCTAAACCCAAGAAACTTCTGATCTCAGTAGGAGTCTTAGGTTGTTCCCATTGAAGCACAGAATCAACTTTCTTAGGATCAACGCTAACTCCATCTCTCGAGATAACATGTCCAAGAAATGCTACCTCAGCCAACCAGAACTCACACTTGCTAAACTTAGCATACAGTTGGTGTTGCCTCAACAACTGCAACACTACTCTCAGGTGTTGCTCATGTTGTACATCATCTGTGGAGTAGATCAGGATATCATCTATAAAGACTACAATAAACTGATCTAGGAACGGTTTGAAAATCCGATTCATCATATCCATAAAGGCTGCTGGGGCATTGGTCAGCCCAAACGACATGACCAAAAACTCATAATGCCCATACCTGGTTCTGAAAGCTGTCTTAGGAATATCAGAAGCCTTTATTCTGAGCTGATGATATCCAGATCTCAAATCTATCTTAGAGAAGATTGTTGCTCCACGCAACTGATCAAACAGATCGTCTATTCTCGGCAAAGGGTACTTGTTCTTAATAGTAATCTTGTTCAGTTGCCTGTAATCTATACAGAGACGCATGGTACCATCCTTTTTCTTAACAAACAGGACTGGAGCACCCCACGGAGAAGAACTGGGTCTGATGAAACCCTTATCCAGCAACTCCTGAAGCTGCACCTTGAGTTCCTTCAACTCTGCAGGTGCCATTCTATAAGCTGGCAGTGCCACTGGATGACTACCTGGATATATCTGAATCTCAAAATCAATGTCTCTGACAGGAGGTAAGCCTGGCAACTCTTCTGGAAAAACATCAGAAAACTCACTAACTACCGGCACATCATAAACACTGGCGGTGCTCTTTTCTGCTCTAGTGTCAACCACATGAGCAAGGAACGCTTCACACCCTTTTTGTAGCATCTTATCAGCTACAGCAGCTGATATTATGCACGTAGGCAGAACTTTCCTATCTCCAGTAAAGACACAAGAAAATTCACCTAGTTGAAAGGTAGCTTCCTTCTTCCAACAATCGAGTTGCACTCGATATGTCTCAAGACAATCCATACCCAAGATGACTTGAAAAGTATTGACATCCAAGGGTATGAGATTAGCAGCAAAGGTGTAACCTCCAAAAGATAATAAACATCCGGGACAGAACTCAGTCAGAACCGTTGGTCCGCCTAGTGGAACCCTCAACACTAACTCATCTACTAACTCTTGAGATAACAAATTAAGTTCACCAACTAAAGAACGTCGTATAAAAGAGTGAGTAGCACCCGGATCTATCAAAACTGAAACTGGTATACTATTAAACAAAAACATTTCTCCTGTAACAACTTGTGAAGAAATTATACCTTCCTGAGGTGTCAAAGAGAAGAAACGTGCTGGAGCTCTCCCTCTGCCACGCTGTCCTCTCTGACCAATCCTGCCACTGGGCATTCCACCACCTCTAGAACCAGAAGCCACAGAAGAACTCGGTCCTTCAGCTGGAGGTTGTCTCTGAGCATCATAAAACTGGGGATGAGAAGCCTGTGATGCTGCTGGTTGAAGCTGAGGGCAAAACTTCTTTATATGTCCTATCTGCCCACAGTGGTAACATTCTGTAAAATCTAAACCCCAACATTGCCCAGAGTGTACTCTTCCACAAGCATTACATACTCGCATCTCCTGCCTCAGTGGACCAGTCACAGAAGTAGATGATCCAGATGGCCGCCCACTAGATGCACAACTCCATCTACCTGGGCTATGTCTCCCCCTGCCCCTAGAAGAAGAAACGTCCTTGGATCTCTGTTTACCGAAGAAGCTGAAGCCACGCCCAAATTTAGAAAAGAAACCTCTACCTCCACCTCTGTATCCAGTACTGGACTGTCCTCTACTGAAATCTGCAGATCTCTTCTTAGACTCAGGCACCTTGTCAGCATTCACAGATTCCTCAACCTGTCGAGCAGCCTCAACAAACTCACCAAAGTTCTCTCTGTTCCTCCTACTAATAGCAGAAACGGTATGCCGAATCTCTGGCCTCAGCCCTTCTTGAAACCTTCTGCATCTTTCTAAGTTGTCAGGAACAAGCTGCGGACAGAAGTTCGCTAACCGGGTGAAAAGCGCTTCATACTCAGTAACTGTCATGTTCTCCTGCTTAATATTCTGTAACTGCCTGATTTTCTCATTAAGGAAGGTAGGTGGATAAAACTTAAGATGGAACTCTTCAGAGAAATCCTGCCAAGAAAGCTCTGTACCTCTCCTCTTTTCCTCCACACTATGCCACCACAGCTCTGCATCGCCTGTCAAAAGATAGACTGCATGATTAATCTTTTTCTCTTCTGAAAGCTCCATCAAGCGAAAGACCTTCTCTATCTGTCTAAACCATTCATCAGCCTCTGCTGGATCTGTAGTGCCACTAAACTATGTGCCACCAAGCTTCTTTACAAGCTCATAAGATCGCATCAGATCCTTGCTGCTGGTAGAAGTAGAAGCTCGTCTATCAGCCTTGTACCTCTCTTTGGTTTCCAGAAACATCCTGTACATCCGGGATGCTTCATCCACGTGGTCACCACCACCTGGACCCAAGTACAGCGGATCAGGGCCAACATGGCTCTCGGCCTGATCATCACGATCAAAGCCTCTTCCTGCCATCTGCAATGATATAACAGAATATTTCCTGTTAGAAAACTACAGATAGAAGAAAGACACCTAAACCTTAATCCTATTGGTCTCTTATCGTCCCCTGACCTGGACTCTGAGTAACTATGTACTCAACCTAGGCTCTGATACCAAGTTGTCACACCCCGATCTCACACTAACCACTAATCATGAGATTAGGGCACGACGGAGGGATTATCACATAAACAAATCACTGAAAACTTTTTCTTTTTAAAACCTCGTAATGATATCCAGATTATTGTTGTAAATTAAAACATAAATAACTATTGCGGAAGCATTTCAATTAAACTGGCTAGAGAACATAAACAGAGTTTACAACATGTAATATTATTTAACAGAAAGTAAACATAACAGTTAATTTACATCTTTATACACATTTGCCATACGTACTCTCTCTCACCCACGCCATGTCCCAAGGACCGAGGGGAAAGGACTAAGAGACCTCTAACTAGACTAACTACAAACCTTTTAATAACTAGGCGTTAGGATGAAACGATCCTTCTGATTCCTGCTGTTGGCGATAACCTGAAAATGTTTTGAGTAGAGGTATGAGCCTACTCGCTCAGTGAATAGCCTTTCATTTAGCTATCACTAAACAACTCATCAGATTTATAAAATTTAAATAACATGAATACAGTACAAACAGGGCAGTTCTAATGACATAGCAGATTACAGAATATAGTCGCATTTCTATACAACAACAGGTAATTTAAACCAACAAACAGATATAATGAATTGGCACAAAAGTTCGGATATATTAATTTACTGTGATCCTATATGATTACATAATTATTTTATTATGCCCCAAACATATGCAGCGCACTCTACATATGAAGATCTGTAGCGAACTACGATCCCACCGTACAAGACTTAGCGACACACCCGGGAAATGCTAAGTCTGACTGTCCGTCCTGGTCTGCACAGGACTCGGGCGCACAAGGGCCCCAGGCGCACAAGGGCCTGTCTGCACTAACTCCGAGTGCTCTGGACTCCTCCCACCCTGTAGTGCACAGTCGGAGGGTCTGGGTTACCACCGTGACACAAGCACGGATTAATGTTGAATAACCCTCATTTTTCTCCAGTGCCACCGTGACACAAGCACGTGTTGTTGTTGGACACTGTCTGTCTGCCCTCGTGCCACCGTGACACACGCACGGATTATTGTTGAACACGAGCCCGACCATCTAGGCACAAGGCTAGATCGATCGTTTCACCCCAAAGGTACAGACCGCGCAATGGGGTTCTACGGTGTTGGGGCACCTAAGTCTATTAACTGATTAACATATAACCATTTAAACAGGAAAATCACATTTACTGATTTCATATCAGATCACAATACACTTTCATTCTAAACTGACAGAGCAATATATTTTAAATCATTGTAATTTCTGAGAAATTCTCATACCATGCATTCAGACAAATTAGTAATGCATAAATAACCCAACTTACATCAATTTGACACATACATAGCGAATTTACGCAATTAAACATCTTATTGCACAAATTAAAGAAATTTGCTTCACATGTGAGAATCATACTCAACAATTATCAATTCTCTAAATTTCTCGAAAAACGTGCACATTAACCCAAATCCTGGTTTGTGCAGCACTTAACTCAATTAAGAGTTAATTACATATCACAACACAATTTAATAACAATACTTGAGAATTTCTAGTAATAATTCAGAGAAATGTGCTATTTCATGTAAATATCAATTTACACATATTAACGTCAAAATATATATGCAATTAGGGTTTTCATGCATATTTTATTTATTCATATCTACTTTGAAATCGTACATCTGATAATTTATCAGAAATCTTCATTGTTTGGGTTCATACCCAAATTATACCATTTCCAGACATGAATTTCTAATTTCAACATTCAAAGGAGCAATTTAGGTTCCAATGAATCATATAAATTTACTGATTCAATCCACACTGATCAGATGCTAAACTAAGTCATATAACAGCGTCTAGAAGCATTTTATGAAATAAAAAGTCGGGCGACGCCAAACGCTGCCCGACGCCTGATAACGCCTGTTATCAGCGTAATTCGCGCACATAACTGGAAATATTCAAACGCCTGAGTTTATTAATGATAAATAAATGAAATCCCACTCACAGCGATTTGGACTGTCCGGATTCGTCCGGAGATGCGTCCAGGACCTGATTCTGGGCGATTTCGGATCGTCTTCAAGCTTTGAATAAATTAGCTTACTGTTCCTACTCACGGCCAGTTGCTTCACGTCCAACTGAAATCCATTGCTAGGAGCTATTTTGGGCCAAATTGATTGCAATTTCTGAACTAGACCTCCTAGCCGAGGTCCAAGGTGGTGGTTAGAAGCTTTGGCCGCCCCACGATCTCCTCCTCCAGGCCACGTACGGCCGCTGTGCAAGCTGCTGCTTGCCGCAGCCAAGCTACAGCTTGACGAGGATAGCTATGTTGGTTGCTAATCCGCAGCTAGGGCCACGGAAGCTCACTTGAAACTCTGGGCTGAGATCAAGGATGATTTCTCTATTGCTGGGCACGCCCAAGAGGGCCTAGCTGCTGTTGCCGCAGCAGCTTGCTGCTATACACTAGCCGCTAGCCAAGGTGCAGGGTGGCTGGCTAGACTAGGCAGATGTAGGAAAAGGAAAAGAAAGGGAGGAAGAAAAGAAAAGAAAACGAGAGGGAAAGAGGTAACCGGCTGGAAAGGGGAGCTAGGCCACGAGCCTCCTCCTGAACTCCTCGAGCGCCCACTCGCTCCTGTGCGCCGACTCAAATAAACGATCCTTGTTGAAGATAAGCGTAAAGGAAGAAACAGAAAAGAAACGTTTATAAAGTGAAAATCTTGGAAAATTGCTAAATTGACCCTAGAAATTGGAAATCATCATAACTTTTTCCTCGGAGGTCCAAATAACATGATTTCTTTTGCAAAACTTCAAGAATGAGGCCCACTACAAACCCAAGGCATGAAAACATGATAATCACATTGTTTTACTGATTCAACATATCAATTGCATCCAATTATTACTTTACTCAAATTAATCACCTGAATTATTCACTAACTGAACTTATGTGCTTGATTCAACTAAATCAAGTTAATGATTCACTAACCATCACATGAGCACATAAGTTAGATCAAATAACTTTAATTAGGCTCAAATAATGATGCTTACCGATAAACTTTGGAACAGGTCATAACAATGATGGCGTTGATGATGACGATGATGACGATAATGTTGATAAGAAAAATTCTCCTTAGTAGTAATAATGATAGAAATCATGGTTCTTGAGGATTGATGTTTATACGCAAAAGTAGTTCACCAAGTTAGTGGTTACAATCTGAATGGTTCTATTAGGAAATTTGTAAATGAAGATTGGTTTTCATGCTTAAGTGATGGAAGATGAGGATCTGTAGGACAAACTAGCACCCAGGTCTAGCGGTGGAAGGATTTCGGGGACGAAATCCTCTTTAAGGGGTGGAGTGTTGTAACATACTCGATTCCAGGCACATAAGCTAATCCTTGGTTCTTTTAGGCCCCTGTTTGATTAGATGGATATCCTAAATCCCTTGTCCCTTTTCTTTTCTTAGCTACCTTTCAATGTCTATATTTCGTTGTAATAGCATAGATCAAACCATATTAGGATCTGATAACCCTAATTGACTCTTTCGAATCACATGAACATGAAATCATAAGATGTAGTAACCCTAATAATTGAATTATGGGAATTTATGAGTATCAATACAAATCTATGATCTTGGCCCTAATAAGATCCTCAAAGATAATCCTAGGTCCTTAGAGTTATAGAACGAAGATAATTCAAAAGGATTTACCCAATTTGATCTTTAGGATGAACTTAAAAACCCTAATATCATAATTAAGTGAATTTGAGGAAATACAGAGCAATTAATCTCAAAATGCAAAATTAAGTCCAAATTCGTGTTCGACATACCCTAATTAAGTAACCCACCAATTTTGAGCCTAATAGGATATCATATACACCCCTAATAGCAATTTAGGAGATTAATGAATAAGTTCAATGCTATTTATGTGATTCATTTGTTTGTCACGCCCCTTTTTCCTAAGTTTCGGTGCATTTAAATGTCGCAACAACTAAGTCAGTTGATGCTTAGTTCTGCACGCATATCTTTATCGGGTCGGTTAGGCAGACGCTGGACCTCGTCTCCTACCCCCGACTTCTCCGTGCAAGACTGCCTTCCCGACGACTCGTTCCACCTCGCCGTTCTCCCTCCACATCCGCATTGCTCTCCCAAACATAATGACCCATGATTCATTTCCCCTCATGACCTAGGGACAAAACGCCCAAAATCAGTCTTCCTACCCATCCGACGACCGCTGCTCTCACCCCCCCTCTATGACAAATCTCATGGACTCAAACCTATCCAGAGACCATCGTCTCGTCCTCCTTCACCTTTCACCTCGGTCAATTGGCACGAACCGCCTCGGACGCACCCCGTTGGATCGAGTTGTTCCCTCCGCAACTCCTCGTCGGTCCAGCAGCCCCCTACTTCTCACTTCAATTCAAGACAAGGTAACCATCTCTGACCCCGTTCTTTCTTTCCTTGTGGTCAGTTTATCGCAAAGTGATCTCATCTGTCCGGTCGACAAAATGCTCTTGTTTTCCCCTGTTTCTGGCCGCCGCTGGTGAGAGTTCCATGGACCCTATCCTCGTTTTGGGGCTATGGGACTCACTGCGAGCTCACCTCGGATGGAACGAGCGTGCCTAGGGCCTCACGAGGGTCTCCGAGACCTCCCACACATCCGACCTCCACCTCGCCTGCTTCTGCCGTGTTGCGGTCGTTCATGTCTGGGCCCTTTTTGTTTTTCCGGTTCTTCATTCTTGTGATCCATTGTCACCGCATCATACGATGTTTCCCTCCTTCCCATGGCCAGGTTGTGCAGCTGCAACTCTTTCACGCTATTGCTTTCCCCACCGTAGTTGCTTCCAGGACCATCCCTGCTGCTTCCCCCGCAAGGTGTGCCTTGCTCTCTGGTGACCTCAGGAACTGCCTCAAGGCTCGTTGAGTTCGTAGTGGCAAGTCGGAGCCACTAGTTTGATTCCCTGTCTGTGAAAAGGTCTAGCTCGAGCGTCCTTAGTCGATCCAAGCTCCCGCCAGAGCAGCCATGGTGCTGGGGAAGGAATGACCCCTTCGGGGAAATTGTCCCCTCTGCCCGTGAAATTCCTTGCTTTTGCCTGTGTTGTCAGCGAGGGCAAATTCGTCTTTGAACCTGCTTTGACCCGTTTTGACCAAGGAGTGCTCGCAAAGTTCAAGTGTCACATTCCTGTAAAAATCGCAATCCATTCAGGGGTAATATGGTCTTTTCGCATTTTATTTTCCATCTTAATCAGAATATGATTTTAACTTGTAAAAATCGTAACTAATTATTGGTTCAGTAGAAAAATACAAACAAATATGTTTTTGAAATCAGAAAAATAAGCCTGATTTATTGGGATAGGTTTCACACTCAGATTGGCAACTGACAGTAGGGTCGATTTCTAAGCAAAGGATTTAATGCTTTTTATATTAATTAAATGCACATATGTTGTGATTAGGTTGAGACAACCCTGACACTGAACCTAGGAGGTGTTATTGAATATCTAGGACTGATCATAAGGTATGTACACTCTCTATTTTTATTTTGAGCATTAAATGACTGAAATCCATATATCTTTTAATGAGACATCTCTTGAATTGTAAATCCCTTTTAAAAATCCAAATACTTGGACATTTATTGCTCCTGATATGAATTCCTTTTGTTTCTATGATATTTATATTGTTATGCTCATTTGGGTCATTGGACCCCTCCTGCCATGTTGCCTTTATTGAAAATGACTAAAATAATAAGTCTTGCCACTCTATTATAACATGCTGCTTGTATGACTAGAATATCTAGAATAGCGATACTTATGTACAACCATATTTACTTAGGGCGTGTGTGAATGCCCGGGGTGTGCGTTTCCACCCGTGTTTATTTTTAGGCCATGATCCTATGGTGTTATGGCCTTGTTTTAGGTATATTTAGTCTACATTGTTATGCATGCAAATATTCTTGTTTTAAAAAGAATCTGTGGATGAATGTTATGGCAAGACACTCTTTTATTATCATGCTTGTAATCTGAATTTAATATGCCTCATTTCTTTTGCTTCATTTCTTTTGTTACTTTCTCTTGAACATACCTAATTGCAAATAGCCCCCTCTTATTGTGGGAACATCTCTTTTTGTACTTTTAACCTTATATAATGCCCATAATGTTTTATATATGTACATACTCAGCCTTTGTTGACCTCTTTATTGTTTCCTATGTTCTGGGTGATGTTCCCTTCCACCCAGGTTTAGGTGCATTACAGATCAAGGTTGTTCGAAGATCATATAAAGAGAATTGTACCTAAGGATAGCTTGGAATGGCTAGGTTACTCTCTGCTACTGGGCTTATTTGTAGTTAGTTCAAGTTTTTGTAATAACACCTTTTATGGTGATGAGCAATTGTATAATGATACCCATTGTAACTTTGTAATAGTTTTGTTCCACTGCTTATTCTTTATCATGCTCTGTATTATGTACCATTTGAGAAATGAATGAAATTCCTCCTTTCCTTCTTACCTTTTTGGTATTTTTGTGATTGAATTGAATAATTCTTCAATTCAGTGAAGAGTGGATTCCCTATTAGATCTCACTCTTTACAGTGACTTCCTTGGCGGCCTCGCACGTTGCTTCCGGTTGTGTTGTGCTTGGTTCATCAGTCTTAGAGTTTAAAACCTTTTTTCCACTTCTCAATAAAATTACCTTAGCTTGCTGATTCCTTCCTAGAATGTTGGTATTTCTCGGAAAATCTTGTTGTGTTGGCTTCTTCAGATTTGCTATCTCAGCTGCCATCTGTGCTAAAGATGTCTCAAGAGTCCTCGTCTGAGCCCCATGACTCTATAAATTTTACCCAAATTGATTCATAAATTCTCCTTGTTGCTTAATCTGTTGGCCAAATGTGCTCATCAGCTCTTGATTCTGCTTTATCACCTGATTAAGCAGCTCATTGTTCTTTTCCTCTGCCGACAGTTGTGGTTTGGCATCGGGGTCTTGCAGAAAATTGTTTGGGTCCTTCCATGAATTTTTTTTATCTTTCCTACAAGAATAGTCATTATTTCTGTACCCCTATTGCTGGCGCATACATTTCACTTGTGCCTCATCATCAGATCCTCTGTCTTCCTTTGCTAGCAATTTCTTGGCTAATAAGTCCATATTCTCATTCAGCTCCTTGATGGCCTTTGACTCACCTGCAACTCGAACCTATTCTTGTGTGTCTCTGTTGCCCCATGATTGCTTTCTGGCCATATTTTTCAGGATTTCCCAACACCTAGTGCCAGTGTTGTTCAAGAAAAAACTGGAACCTGCTGAGTCTAGATTGCTCTTGTTGTGCTCATTTAAAGCAAAGTAGAAGATCTTCACTTATTTTTCTTTATCTAGCCCATGATGTGGACACTTCTGCAGCATTATCTGAAAGTGCTCCCATGTCTCAAAATATGTCTCCCCAGCCCTTTGACAGAAATTATGAATCTTCTGTACTAGGTCATTGGTTTTCTCCGGTGGAAAGAATCTCTCAAAGAAAACCTCGATCACTTGATCCCAAGTCTCGACGGTCTCATCATCAAGGTTATGTAGCCATTCTTGTGCATTACATGCAAGAGAGATGAGAAACAACTTCAAATACAGTACCTCCTGTGGAAACCTATCTATCTTGATCATATCGCAATTTCCCACGAAAGTGCTGATGTGGGCAATAGGGTCTTCATTCTTCAGCCCGTGAAATGCTTGAGACTTGACCAAGTTTATCAGTTTCGGATCAATCTTATATGTTGGAATGTTAATTGCCTGCCTTTTGATCGGCCCCTTTGATGCTGATGAGGAAGAAGCATTTATCTTCTCCCATATTGTTTATTCCTCAACCATGGCTTCTGGTTCAGAGTCTGAATCTATACCCTCAGGTTGATCTTGAATGTTGTTCTCTTCGTCATCTGGTCCCAACGGTGGAACCTCTAGTGATGATAGTGTGTAGTATGTGCTACGCGTCTTCACCATGCACTAGTACCTGCAAGGTAATAAATTTGATTAAGTACAGTGCTAGGCGATTACTAAATATGAAAAATAAACGATGAATTTCAAGAATAATAATAAAATGAAATGTGGCCTAGAGTGGCCACTTGCAGCACTCGTAGTGCCGACAGTTGTCGTGTCCTCGGCAACGGCGCCAAAAACTTGACATGATTTTACCGTGTGTATAATGTAAGTGCAAGCGTCAAAGTAATATAGGCCTTTGTGAGGCCCGAGTCGAACATAGGGACACTGAATTGTCGGAAGACTACTTACTAACTACTCGCGATCAACTAGACCAATTAAAAAGGTTTGAGAGTTGATTGAAAAAGAAAATAAAAATAAAAGAAAACAACACAATCGATTAAATGTTTGGTTTAATCAATTTAAACTGGAGTCTTTAGGATTGCGGTTTCACCGCAGGCTCTCGTCGAAATAATTTCTACATAATTACCCTAATTCGTCTCCTATTCCGGGTAATGGCTTGTAGTTAGAATTGTTCACTTTCACGATACAATTCACTACCTAAATCTAGGTCGGTTCCACGGTAGTAGCAACCTATACCCTAAACTAGGTGCATTAAGATCCTACTATGGGTTTCCACCATTAACTGTCACTACTGCAGAAATGGCTTATAACGTCACTTTTAAATGTGTTGGTTGTAATAATACATCGACACCTAAACAACAAAGCGTCGGTTTATAAAATAAACCGACATCAATCTATGAAGGGCGACCAGACACGGGTATCACTTTTATTCGGTGTCAGTTACTTAATAACACACCAACGCCGAAAATTAACCGCCAAATCCAAAATTTCCAGCGAAAAAATTACCTCCAAAAATTTAACATATGGCGTCGGTCATTACCTAAAAAACCGACGATGAAAGGTTATTCGCTAAATAGAAATTGGGCACATTTTGATCATCAGTTTTACATCAATGACCGATACTTATGGTTTTTCCCGCGCTCTTTGCGGGAAATTTTTCACACCCTTTGAGCGTCGGATTTTCAAAACAACCAAATACTATGGTTAGTAATCGACAACTAATTTTTTAATCAGCGTATGTAGATAGACGTCGGTTTATTTCTAGTTAAAACCGACGATTATCATTTGGAATAGGTGTCGGTTTGTGTTGTTAACCGACACTGTTAGTTTTATGTGTCGGCTGAGTTTAATAACCGACACTGAATGTTAACTTAATATCACCCGAGCGAGCCTGAATCTTCCCCTTTCTCTCTGTGATTGCAATCGGCTATTAGGGTCTGGCGATTCCGGCGTTCTCCTTTCTCGCCGCCGCCGATCTCCTTGCTCACCGACGTCATTCTACTGCTACTTCCATCGCCGTCGTTCGTGGAGCTTGCCGCCGCCGTGAAGTGCCGTCATGGAGCTTGCCATTTGTGGATCTCGCCGTCGTTCGTTGAGCTCGCCGCCTCCGTGGAGCTCACCGTTCGTGGAGCCACCATCGTCGTTGGTCCTCTCCTCCAGCCGGTCCTCCTCTCACCGGTGCTAGCAGTCCTACTGCCGGAGCCAAAGCCAGTGCCAGTAGCCACCGTGCTAGCAGTCCTACTGCCAGTGCCAGTAGCCAGCGCCAACAGTAGCAGCCGGAACCAAAGCTTGCCATTATCGTCACCATTGCCACTGCTAGAGGTAAAGCCTCCAATTGACTAGGTTTGCATCCTCAATTCATCCTTGGCTTAACCTATTTTTTAATGTGTGTTGTTAATGTGTGTTGACCTTGGCTTAACCTATTTTTTAAACAAGTAGATGTCAATGATAATTTAGTTAACCAGTCCCTATGATTGATCCTAATTCAATTCAGTATTGTTTTGCATTCATACACGATCGTGCTAAAATTTGTAGTGTGCATTTCCAGTTTTAGGTTTGACTTTTTTGATGTTACTAGCGGATAGGACCCAGGCTCCTGTTCATTTTCTGATTCACTTCAAAATGATTAGAATGTGCCTGGGTCCTTATTATAAGTATGTTCTTTTATCCTTTTAAAAAGTATTTCAAACATAGTGTCAAGTACTCATAAAACTAAATATGAGTGTTGATTAAACAAATAGATAATAAGTGTCACCTCATTTTATAAAATACCAAGATACATCAAATTATAGAAAATACTAGTCTGAAAATTTATAACATCATTATATGTACTTACACTTTTTCTGAAAATATATCACATCGTTATATGTACTTACGTACACTTTGTTAATACTAATATTATGTAGTCTCTGTCCACCCACAATAGTCACTGTGAACTGGGCCTCTATGTCAATGTTAACGTTCCCTATTGAAGAATAATTGGACATCATCCTAGATGATCGTTCCTTAAACCAATTGGCCATACCCAAACATTGGCGTTTTCTAAAAGGAAGACACTACAGGCCTGGTGAAGTGACCCTAAATTTTGGCAATTATTCACATGTTATCGAGGTTGGGTATGATTTGGCGGGAAATCTTGTATCAAAATACGGTTGGCATGATTGGATTGGAAAGATGCATGTGGGTCGTAGCGACATGCTTTTTCTCCGTCTAGTTGGCCATAATACCATCAACGTTTGGATAACCAACATCAACTGCGAGACCCCCGATCATCTACGGCGGTATGAGCGCACGACGGAGGATATCAGCTCGAGTTCGGACGAATCTGATTATGAGGACCCTGTCAGTTCAGATTTGTATAAATACAGTGAGGAACTCCGCGACACAACACAATCATCAAAAAGGCCATTGTAGGTCCAATTAACAAATATAATTGTCAAGACAAAAAATTTGTGTTTACACTTTTTGTCTGAAAGCAATCAATACTCATAGCTGCTTTCTTTTCTGAACTTTAGGAGAAGATCGCCACAATGATAAGTCCTCGAAGTTACTGATGCGGGACCATGTTGGTGTAGTATTTAGTTGTCTATCTATCTAGACTTGTCTGTATTAATAGTCATTTTAATTATACGCATGTTTAGGGGTACACCAACCCCTTTGTTTAGTTACTGTTTAGGGGTACACCAACCCCTATGTATGGATGTAAAAATAGATTAATGAATGGAACTGAAAGTTGCTACATGAATGCTTCTAACTGAATTGATGATTGGCTTGGTTATTGAATGTTACAAATTACTGATAAATTTCATTATAAATGTTCTTTTATCCTTATTATAACTATGTTAACAAATAATCCCTATAAACATGTAATGTTTATTTAATAGAATTGATGATTGGCTTGGTTATTAATAAAATATGATAAAAATAAAATGCTTAATTTTAACATATGATTGTCTAGTATTTTTTCAATGATCACTTCCATTACAGTTCAGGAGCTTGCCGGCCTTCTGTCTGCCCGTTCGACTTCCACATGCACCCATCTGTCTCTCCTCTCTCCCTGCTCCAGAGCAAGACGCCCGACTAGGCTCAAACAGAGGTAAACATCCCCAAAAACCCTCTGTCTTGCCCTCTGATTTGTATTTACTTAAATACTGATTTGTATTTACTTGTCTACTCGTTCATCTAATGATTTTTTATTCATCACATTATTTAAATTTAGGGCTTTATATTTAAATGCATCTAAACATTCATAAGCTATTAATGTTGACTAATTTAGGAAGCATTGATATGTTGTTATGGCTGTCCACAAATGTTTTTATAAGAAATTGTGTGTTGAATGGGGTTGTGAACAAGGAATTGGTGTTGTATTTGTTGGCCTAGAAACCCGTCTAAGATTTACTCATTAGGAGTAAATCTTGGATAGTCCCCAGTTTGGGACTGTTCTTGAAAACCTAATCTCACTTAGGATGTAAGTGTATAATGTGTATTGGGTTTTCAAGAAAATTTCGGCAACATTTCCCCGTTTGTTCTCTAAGTACATATGTAATTGGAGAACAACGGGGAAATGTTGCCAAAATTTTCTTGAAAACCCAATACACATTATACACTTACTAGTGAGATTATGTGTTCAAGAATGGGATAGGTGGTACACATTTAAGAATGACATCACATGTATAAACCCTAAAGTTTTAACCATAAACTCTAATCTATTTACCCTAGACCCTAATCTTGTTGTAAAAGACAGTTCATTGAAGATCCTATGGATGAAGAAGAGTACTATGATAAGTATGATGACTCCAATCCATTCTCAGTTGGGTTGCCAACACTACCAAACATTGAAGCTGGGGATGACAATGACTTGTATGTTCGTGGGGATCATAATGAAGGATTGTTAATTGATAAAAAGATCACAATATTAGAGGCATGGATGTTCATATTTTAATTTATTATGTTCCCATGATGACCGTGTTGATGATCACCGTGAGGGTGAGGACGTGCTTGCACCGCCTGACAATGTATGTTTTAAGAATATATCCCTGAGGTTTCTATCTATATGTTCATTTATAATTATATTATGTAAGTATGTTTTTTTTCAAATTTTTAGGATACTAGTTAATAGCAATTCTATTTAATTTGCAGGCATTCGCCAAAGACTACAGGCTATGCAGGATCGTCATGACATAGCTATGCAGGCCATCGACATTGCTTTGTAAATCCAAAGCACAACAGTTGGAGAGAAAGCAAGCATCCCACACTAAGGTTATATAGATTATATAGTGGGACTAAGGTGACGATCCCACCTGTTAAAATAGGTTACCGACAACTACATGTTACGACTGGGAGGTCGTGATTCAGCAACCGTATGCATTAGCAGGAGGACAAACAGATTTCACCACGAGTTAACATTGAAGAAGGTCTAACCTTCAATGTTAACTCGTGGTGAAATCTGTTTGTCCTCCTGCTAATGCATACGGTTGCTGAATCACGACCTCCCAGTCGTAACATGTAGTTGTCGGTAACTTATTTTAACAGGTGGGATCGTCACCTTAGTCCCACTATATATATGTACTAAGCTATAGTGTTGTATGTAAATTTGGCACTTCTGTTATTATGCACTATATATGTGTTAATTTGTCATGTTGTTATATGAATCTGATACACTTGTGCGTGCTATACTTTATGTATTGTATCTGTATCATGCTTCCCTTCATTATGGCTTCTTTTGCTGTTTCATGGCTCTTTGAATATATGATTTTGTTGACAATGATGACATGTGTGAAAATCATCAATACATGAATGTTTCTACATGTGTCTGAATGTGAAAAGAGATGAAATAAATGGAACTATAGGTTGCTACTGGTTTCTACATGTGTGTGATGAAAAAAAGAAATATGAATTAAATGTTCTTATACATGAGTGTGAATCACATATGTATAATATTGTCCATCATGTTAATTTTGCAGGTTTGTGGCCTGTTGTTGACTGATATCAATGGATGTCGTAAAACCTACAGTTCATAACTGAACTGCAGGTTTCTCATTCTGCGACCAGCCACAACAGGTCTGCAGCCTGACAGAAAAAAATATAAAAACATCGGCGTCGGTTATTTGAACAAAACTGATGATATATGGTTACAATGTCGGTTTCCATAATAGTAACCGACGTCGATTTCCCTACACCACGGCCGTGTTGTCCAGCACAGCCATGGCAGCGGACCAGACATACAACAGGCGTCAGATATTTGTATAAAATCGATGACATATGATAACAGTGTCGGTTGCCCTTGTAGTAACCGACGTCGATTTCCCTAGAGGCCAGACAACACGAACGTGCTGGTCAGTACGGTCGTGGTAGCGAGTGAGATGGCGTCGGTTATCACTAAGAAACCGATGCCGATAGTGCCCCAGATGGCGCCCTTTCTGTGGCGCGAAGGTATGTGGCGTCGGTTGCGAACCTAATAACCGACGTCGATACCCCCTGCTGGCACGTTTTCAGTGGCGCACGAAGGGTTTTAGCGTCGGTTTGAGAACCGACACATAACGATTGGGCTTTTAGCGGCGCCCACATAGGTGTCGCTTAAGAACCGACACTAAAGGCTGGTTATGTACTAGTGTGTACATCGCCTTGTTCAAAGGATTTATTAGTTAATGTGATTTTCGTCTCTTTTCAACTGTTAATTATTCTTTCAAAGTAATTAAAGGCATTAGATTATCATTAGGGTGATCAATCATAATGATATAAGGGAGAAAATGAAATCATACCACAGATTTGAGAGACAAATTATGATGAACTATATAAAAATGTCATACAACGATTACCCGGGCTACTCCCGGTCCTAAAGACAAAGGGGATTAGCCCTGCATGTTCATCTCAATGAAAAACAACATGAGGGAAAAAGAAGACATGGAGAAAACGTGGATAGATATTGTGTAACCCATGAACGGAGGAGATTCGGGCGTTCCTCGACGTAGGGTGAGCGCTCTATAGCCTTCCGACGGTGGAAAACTCCTTCGACAACCTTCGGAACGGTCAGGGCGTGGTTCTCGGCTCCTTTCTCTTCTCCTCTCCTCCTTGAGACTTGTGCAGTGGCTAATGACGTGATACCTTGCTTAGGGCCACCTTAATTAGGTATATGCACCACTTTAGGTCACCCAAAAATCACCACCATACGACTAGACACGATCTTTAGCAAAACCTGATCTGACGGCGTCGATACCATCGACGCGAGTCGATGGTATCGACCCCCTGGGGTAGTGAAACTCCTTCTATTTCTGGCATCCTCTCTGAAGATGGCTCGATACCATCGACGTGGGTCAATGGTATTGACTTGTTGATACCTGGCACGCTGTTATCATCTCAATAGCATCGACAATTAGTCGATGGTATCGACTCTTTAAACGTCACTTTTGCTATGGAATCCATTGCTAGAGCTCATCCTGCTGAGGCAAGCTCGATACCATCGACAGTGTGTCGATGGTATCGACGGGATCTTCTTCTTCTCCGGCAAAGTCATTGTGGTCAGATCGATGGTATCGACCTCCCGTCGATGGTATCGACATATCCAGATATGAGAACTGCCTAAAACAAAGAGAAGAATACCAATCAAATTTGATAAATATGATCATGAATACAAAATCAGGTGAAACAAGGTAAATTTGATGTGTTGCAAGATTATAGGCTAAAAGAAGTGAATCATGTGAAATTAGTCAAAAATATGACAAGAACACGCATAAAACCAATATAAACAAGCCTATGAAAATGACTCAAAATCCTCGCATCAATACTCAGGATCTTAAAGGCCTTCTCAAGCTCAGTCAACCACATATCTGCATCTGCCAGATCAACTATTCCAGCATACTCCACTGCTCCAACACGGCGAAGCCGCTTAAAGTCTTCCCAATACCTGAAGATTTAGTATGGGGAACTGGTGCCCTAGGCTGAGGTGCAAGCATCATGTCCGCCATATGAGTCATAGTAGCCATAAACTATCCAAAAAGAGATTGAAAGGTAGGGTTTTCAACCATGGATGGGTCAAAGTGGGGGACTTCAGGCACCCGATCTTCTCGTGTCTGGTTCCTTGCACCCCCAACTAGTGCATCAACACTGCTCTCGGCAACATGTTCTTCGTGTTCTCCAGACATCTTGTAAGCTTTCTTCTTCTTCTTCTACATAAGCAAAAGTCACTATAAGACAGACTGGAGGACACTAGCACATACACGAACCCCAGTCCTAGGTCCCTGTAGACTCAACGAACGTAAAGCTCTGATACCAACCTGACTGTGATGCCCTGTGCCACACAAAAGTGAGATTACTCAAAACAAAACTGTAGAAGAAGATTTACAAATAGATTACTGGAAAACACTAAAAATTTAAAACCATTTTTATAAAACTACCAAACAATAATAACTTTTACATATAGGTGCTTTCATGCCTCAAAGCACTTACTATGTGTGCCACCAACCTGTTACCAAGGAACCTGTTCCAGAACATGTATCCATTACAACCATATACAACAGGGCACACAAACCAACCACATAACGAAAGCACATCCATAAAGCATCTAAAAAACATCCCCAAGGACCCGAGTGTACAGGGACGAATCTAGGACTCTATCAGCAAAAGACATCCAGCAACACTTCCAACATGGTCAGCTACTGCTCCTCCTGCTGCTGCTCAACCTCCATTGCACGATCTCTACCTCTTCATGCTCGTCCACCTAAAAAGGGTGAGGGAAACCCATGGGGTGAGATTCTAAATCTCAACGGGAGATATAACTCTCCACCAACTCTATTATTATCACATATAAGATAAACTAAACAACAATATAATTACAACCATGTGAAGCAGATATTCATTATTAACAGGAAAAACAATTACTCTTAAATTATGAAACATCTTAACAATTTAAAAGGAATATGAAGAAGATGTATATTTCCTACCAACAATATTGTATAAAGATCAAGCAAGGCCTCATCCAATATTTCTGTATTTGTATCCTATACTATTATACTACATGACTGATTATGTATTTTATTATGCCCTGAGGATTTGAGTCGTACCACACAAATCCGACCGACCACTTGATAAGTTAGAATTGATGCCATACAAAGTTTAATGGAAGAGCTGGAATCCACGACCTCACCTTCCTTAGTCAGTACCAGTGAACATGTAGTGACATCATAAGTCAAGTGCTTCTAGCAACATATAGTCTAGCTGTGTAGATTTATCCCACCTTGGTACAAGTTACGGCGCTAGTGGAATTGAGCTACGGCTCGCAGCCGTACTCTTCCAGGGTATGGCATGCATCGAATCGTGTGTTGCATTTCATGGAGCTACAGTCCAAAGTCGTACTCTTCTAAGTATGGCTCATGGTCAATCTTGTATATATATATATATATATATACATCCAGGACACAAGGAGATACCTCAACTTGCACCCCACATATTCAACAATATGTGGTCTGAATTAAACTCATTTCACCATTTAATAAAGTACTGACACTAAATGGATCTATGGAATAGGGCAAGCTACAAGATTAAGTTCAACTTGGTTAATTAAAACATTTAAGCATCTTTTGACATCAATCAAGTTACAACGTACAACCTCTAAACAAATTCTACATAAATAGGGCATAATAGGTCACCGGACATATTTGAGCACATAGAGTGTGATCTCATCACATCGTCACTTGATGCTTGTCATTCACTGTGATTCTCATCACGAGGATCACATATCTTGGGGTAAAAACCCTTCCTCTCCTCACTGAGGAAATTATTATCTCATATAAGGCAATAAGACAACATTAGGTCATAAGACCATTTACCTTATATTTCAAGGATGTCAATAACACTTTAAGCCTCACAAGGCCTATTCAAATAGATCATAACCACCATAGCTCATACATGGATGTGTACATCAACTGGTGTTACCTGCATGGTTAGAAACTTGTAATAAAAAGTGCAATACATCATCAACACTATCGCCTTATAAGTGCCATGTCATACACATTACATTTTAGGGTTAGGGTTTCTCTTTACCCGATTAGGGTTTATAAGGTTGGATCAACAACCACCCTTAGCTCATCACTTCCATCTTCCTATAAGGTATGTCATGAGATAAAGGTTATAGAAACGTAACTCATATTATTGCTCACACAACAACCAAAGTGTATCACATATCAACATGTAACCGTATCATCAACATGATGTATCTTAAACACCATCACAAGATATCGGTTAGGGCCATTATAACATAGAGTGTCAATTAACCCTAAATGTGTCGGGCAACCTCATCAAGGTGGGGTATCAGTTTGCATCAGTTTACACTTCTCACAAGGAGGGTATCGGTCACCACATGTAAAGGGTGTGACGGGTAATAATGCATCAGGCAACACCGTCTCAGGGTGTGACGATATCAGCATATTGGGCAACAACGCCCTCCCAAAGGTGATAGGCTCAACAACGTCTAAGTCGTGACGGGCTATCATCGGGTCAGGAAACAACGTCCCCAAGGTGTGACGGTCAATGCCATGACGGCTAACACTTCACAACACATATCGACTAGCAACACACCTCAGTCACAGTGCATCTTAATTGCAAAGTGTCCTGGGTAAGAGTCACATCGGTTTAGGATTCTCATGGATCATGACAGCTAGCCTCTCTACCTCACATTGATTTTTGGGTATTTCAAGGTTGTGACAGCCATCCACCATACCATATTGACCTGTGCCTTACCAAGGTCGTGACGGCCTGTCACTAGGTGTGACGGTCAGTGGCATCAAAGACCGTGATGACCACCCTCCACAACATATCGGCTTCGTCGTCCTCAACCTAAGGTCATGCGTCTAAAGTAAAGCTAGAAGGTGTAACACATTGCATAAACTAAGCAAGACTCCTTTATTCAAAACAGAACTCAAACTACTAAGAAAACTACTAACAAGCAAGGGATAGCATTCTAGAGATAAAGAACAAGATAGTATATGAGGAGGGTTTCGAGTTATATAACCCGCTTCAAAAATCACCACCAAGATTCAAGCTCCAAGGTTCATGAGCTCAATGTAGAAGAAGACCTTCCAAGCTTGGTCACCATAACACCTCCAAGGAAGAATATGGAACCAATATTAGAAGGGTTCGGGATGGATAGAAGGATGACCAAGATCCATGGCCGAGAAGAAGAAAGAAGGGAAAAAAGAGAGCTAGAAACCATGGCTCACCAAGGTAGAAGATGAAGGAAACACCACAAGCTTGGAACTCATCCACCAACCTTCCAAGAGAGACTCCCCTAGCTCCTTGGCTTCTTAAGGTCATCCACCAAGGATGAGGAAAGCAAAGATGGACAAAAGGATTCTCTTACATGGAGAGAAAGGGGTATATATACAAGAGGGATGAGAGAGGGATCATGGAAGAGGTGTCACCACCTTAGGAGCTTAGGTGCCACTTGTCCACAAGAAAGAGCCACATGCACAACACCATGCAAACAAGGTGATAAGATCTATGTCTCGCCCACTAGGTCACCTATTGTGGTCTTGCCCGATACCACATCTCCACACACCCATAAATTGATAGGGTGGTACCTAAGACACCCAAAAACCAATACAAGGCCTCTCCAAGGTTCTCAAGCCCGAGACAACACTTCTAGGTGCAAGGCACACCTCAAACATGTGTCCAAAACATCACCAAGGGTGTCACCACACAACCAAGGTCCAAACAAGGTGCCCATCTCACTCTCTCCTCTAGGTGGTTCCAAAAGAGAGAAGGAACACACTAGATGTGGCAAACTTGCATATCAACCCCTAACTCTGGGTGAATTGCAATTTGTACCAAAACCTCACCACAAAACACAAACAGCCACCAAACAAGCTCAAAACAAGAAACTCAAGTTTCTAACATGCCCTAATTACATCTCAGACGATTAGAGCAAGGTGTTAAGCATCATGATTAAGCAAAACAAATAGGGTTATCCTAAAACATGGGTTAGGGTCCTTACACTACCCAACACGATCGTGGTACCCGCCGCGACCGTGGCCACCATTAACACCTACACTTCAACTCCACTTTCCACCTCGGCCATTCCATTGCCCACGACTGTACTATGCACCCCCCCATTGTAGTGGCACCTCACCGCGGCCGTGATGACCACCTAAACCTACCCATTTTCTCCACAATTTTTCCCTTTTTGACCCCACTTACCCTAGTGCCTCTCCACCACCTATATATACATATGTGGCGACCACAACATAAAGGTTAGCTTCCCTTAGCTTCTTCCTAAACACTCTAGAGCTCCCTCATCCACTTCCTTGCATTTACTCCACTCACCTACCTCTCACTCCATATTCCACTCCATTTCTACCATACAAACCTAGTTTTCTAGGTTCCCTTCCACAATCCCCCATATCTCCATGCTTTTCACCCACCTTGGAGGGGGATCCATGCCTTACAACATCTAGGAGTTGAAGAAGAAGAAGCTACTATGAGCTCCATGGATTCCTATCCCTTTCTTCTCCTTTCTTTTCTCTTTTGTATGTGCATGTCTAGCTAAGCCCCCAGTGGTGGGCTGTTTGGGGCTAAAATGTTACTTTGATACCATGTTGGGGGAAAATAACTTGTATTGAACATATTTACATTACATGACGATTGCCTCATGCTTCTATCTCATTTCCCATTATCTTGCATGTGGTTTGTGCTTTTAAACATAGATTGCTTGTTTTATGATGCTTGATGACACTTAGCTTTTAGGAGAAAATGGAATGTATGTGGCAGTCCTAGGAATGGCTCCTAGGTCCAATTAGTAGATCCCTAGCTAGCCCCTTTGTTCCTACATACAACTTCCTTATCCTACAAGTAGGTGTGAGATCTAAGTAGCTAGTGTAAGTGTGATTAGTGCAATTGCCTAGAGTTCCCTAAAGGCTAGATGGCAAGTAACATGAGGTGAAACACACTCATCTCTACTCCTATTCCTACCCTTGGCTCTCAATTTTCCTAATACCACTTACCCTAGAAACCTAGACTTGCTAAGTCCTATTAGAATTACACCTAGACCTAGTTTTCCAACTAGTAGCATAGGGTACATTCCAATAGCAATAGCCTTGTTGTTTGGTTTGGTAATCTAGTTTGAAGATATAAAGCTTGCTTGTAATGTAACCTTCCCCCAACCAATATCAAGTTTCATTCCCAAACGGCCCACCTATCCATCTTATTGCTTAAAATTCACCCTTGCCTTCTTAGCTTGTTAATGCTAGTGTAGTTAATTGCCTTTGTTACTTCTTAGCTAATTGATTGGTTCTTGATAGTTAGTTCTTGCTTAAGTAGTTAGGGCTCTTTTGAGCTTGCTTGTGTTAATTTAGTTAGCTAGTGATAACTTAGTCTCTTGCTTGTCTTTTTGCTTAGCTTGCCTCTTAATTGATAATTGGACTTTCTAGTGTAGTGTAACTCCTTGCTCTAGCTTAGTTACTTGTCTTACCTAGATTCTTAGTCTTAACTTGCTCAGGGTAAGCTAGGTTTTTTTTATTAATCTAGTTTCTCTCTTGGTATTTCTTGCTTGCAATTGTAGTGTAATCAACCAAAACCAACTTTAAACCCTCAAACCCTACTCTCCGCTTTAGGAACATAGCTAACATTAACTTAGCTCTAGTGTTCCCTCTCTCCCTGAGGATCGACCCTAATCTTGCCACTTGCCTATACTACAACACAACTTCGTGCGCTTGCGGGTACATGTGATTAGTTGAGCCAGTGTGTTGGACTAAGTTCATATATATATTTTGAGAGATCAATGTGTTTTCCCTCAGGTTGCATCTAGTCACCATCTAGTTGGCTAGTGTGTGGCCTTGAGAAGATAGCACCAAGGGTTGTACTCCCTTTTGGATATATAAAGATGACTGTTCTGAACAATATTGTGTCAATTTATTAATTTGAAGACAATAATCTAGCCATCCTGACGATTAATAGGCGGAGTCATTAATCATAATGTAGTGCTAGATATGGTCAAGAGGAAGTTCCATAAGTTTGTGTATGTGTTCATGACGTGATTAATAGGTGTTATGGAAACAAATGCATTTGTCTTGGATTGATAACTAAGAGATACTTCATTACAAATTTATAAGTAATTTAGACAGTTTATGACGTAATCAAACAAAAATGTTTTCATCTCAAATTCATGGTTCATGAAATCAATTATGTTTTGAATTGCATTGGTTTCTGGTGGAGACGTTATTAAACTATACTAGTGTTGACCAGTCTGGGCCTTGAGTATGTGTAATTTGTGTCTCTATTATTGGTTGTATGCACGCCCCTTGTGAGGCATGCATCAACGACAATGAAAAGGATTCTAAAGGATATATCTCCTTTGCATCCCTTCTAGAGGTTTCACATGATGAAGGGGCACAAATTGGGGTAGTGGGAGGAGGTGACTGTTGTATGGCACTGAGATGTAGGCTAATGTTGCTTATACTTTTTCCTCCAACTTTGTTTTTGCTTCTTCTTCTTCTTCTTTTTGTTGTTGTAGGTCGTTTAAGTGGATCTTTCCCTCCTTCATTTGGCTTCAACGAACAATTTAAACTTGTTGACTCATTTTTATTCGTGGCACATCACAACATGCCTCCATGGTCTTTAGCTTGGTTGTTAATGCATTTACTTCTTGTACCCTTGCTTCAACCTTTCTATCATTTCAACAATTTTTATAGTAGAACTTCCTTCTCAATATCAAAAATAGAATTTGCAAATGAGCAAATCTGTTGATTCACAAAATAGAGTCATTATGTGATTTAAACTCAACTATATGCATTTGTTAATTGGTTCAACTGATACGCAATGTCGGTTCATTAGCAATAGGTTGCCGGATTGGATATCCCACTAGAGCACCAAAAAGAAAATTTATACTAACAACCAAAGACTCTTTTCGCGATCGTGAGACTGGAAGTCTGGAAGAGATGGGTTATTTCCGGGTTAGATTACCTCTTGAACACCGTCATATAGATGAAACCCCTTCACAACACAGCACACGGGGAAGTTTAAAGAGAATCTGTCAATCCCATTCACGGCAACGTTCAAGTCATTTATGACATATAAATTTTCCCGAACCCATAGAAATTTGTATTCACGTGGAGTTTAAATTTGAAACTACTTACCAAAAGCATGTGGCAGTTTCGAACTTGATAACGTGGAATTTTAATTGTTTATGTAATCGAACTGACTTATGTCAATATCAATGCTATAGATCTCACCTATCGTAAAAATTATGATCACCACGGTTTCAATTCACAAAATAGTAAAGGTACATAATCCTTTACAGTTACCCGTGCGAATGCGGTAATGTTCATATTTCCAAAGAAGAAAACGCCAATATATCAGTAGATATATATTTTATCTGTTATATGGGAATCCTTAAAACAAGCGCTTTTCCAGCTTGGCGCGCTAATCTCCCGCGTGACGGTGACACCTTTTCGCCGCTACGAGGAGATGTCCATTGTTCCGTCGAACTCGAGCGGTAACTACACCCCCACCCGTCAAAGGGAAAGTGCATTGCACGGACTAAAAATCATCCGCAATCTCCCCCCCCTTCCTTTTTTTCTCTCTCTCCTCCATCACCTAAGTCTCACACAGTCCTCTGCTTTCTTTCCCTCTTTCTCTCTCTGAAAATCCAAGAAAGAAGACGGCCAACTCCAGCACGGCAGAGCTCCGAGTCTTCCCATCGCCACACAGACTGCACCTTGACTGCTTTGCTGCGGTGATTTAGGGTTTTAGTCAGCGGGGAGCAATGGCAAGCCCCCGGCTGCTGCAGCTGGAAAAGAACGCCGGCACCCCGCGTTCTTCCTCCCCGCCTCCGCCTGCCCCCGGGGCCATGAGATCGCCTGTAGGCTGCAGGCTCTTTCGGGGCTCGAGCCCACTCTCAGACGACTCTATCTGGAGGCGGCTCAGGGACGCGGGCTTTGACGAGGATGCCGTCAAGAGGCGAGATCAGGCTACCCTGGTTGCATACATTACCAGACTCGAAACTGAGGTTAGCCTTTCTAATTTACTGTACTTTCGCGCCTCCCTAGTTTTTTTGGGTCTTGCTAATTCTACCCGGAACCCAGTCTTTGGTTGTTGTAGAGGAGGGTTGCAACAGGGTCTGTGAGGTGAAATACCGACGCTTTTGTTTTCTTGTCTCACTATGCGCGTTCGCTTGGGGTCCGTTCAGTGATCGGGGTAGATCGCAACAAGCTGCGATGATTTTATTCTGTGAATCTTAGGCGGGAATGATTTGCGCTACTGTTGCATCTGAGCTTTCAACACCCACTGTCCCTAATTCTTCTTTTATGACCAACATCCCTTTCCACCAAGTTTAGCGATGACGACTTTGATTTTCTGAAGGTTGTCACACCATGGAGAATCGGTTCTTCCACATCTAGCTCAATGCTTTAGGATTTGTGCATTCAGATGTGCATGTCTTGCTCAGTAAAACCTAAACAGGTTCCTCTCACGTTTGGTAAGCTGATAACTAAAACATTTATATATCAAGAACTCTAACTTTGTTGTCAATGTCACCTTAACTCCATACCCGCCGAAACATCGATACTTATGGACATACCATTAATATAATAATTCCCTTTTCACGTTGGAAACTAATTTCACAGCTGTTTGCACCATGGGTATATGTTGTATGCGCTGTGATATTTGATTTGCAGTTGGTATTGTACTTGTCAGTTATACACATGGCATTAATTGTATTTATACAATCGTAATATACAACACACATTCGTTTCTGTTATTGAATAATAATGTGATACGCATTACAGGTAATATCGAGAACTAAGCATCCAATTAAAGTGTCCCAAGCATTAACACAATATATAATCTGATAAAATCAACACATTAAGATGCTGAAACTGTCAACACTAGCATGCAAGAAAACCATAAATTTATACAACACTTACAGCTGCCTAAAGAAACATATTACAAAATCTGTAGTAAATAGTTAGTAGGATTCTGCAACACCTACTATATATCCATATTATTAAGTATTCTGGAATAAAATCAAACACAATGATAATATACATATGCATCAACACATTCTCTTGAGGTTCCCGAGTTGATTCTTGGGTGCCTAGATCAATTTTGTCCCAATGAGGTCAGTATAGGGCGAACTTAGGTTTTAGTTGTTATGATAAAGTGTTTGTTAAGATTCAACAATACTTACTGTAATTTTTTATTCTCAAGCAATTCTGTATTCAACAAATTACATTAATAACAAGAACTGTGCACCAGCTCATTCTATCTCAGGCGTGCTTGCTAATGCCACTGGTATGCAACTGCATAGTCTACATATGCTGTATATGGCTGTCATTGTTGCCAACATGCATTGGAAAGGGCAATTAGATGAGTGCTTCGGCAATACATGGGTAAATATAGGGACAATTATTTTTGGTTTGATCTTGGCACATTAGGTCAAATCATGTCTGATTTAGTTTGATTTTGGCCTAGGTAGGTGTGTTAGAGTTATTAGTAATCAAGATTGTCAGACTCAAACCGGTCAGTGAACCGGTGAGGGCTCTGGTTCACGATTCACTGGTTCAACCAGTGGTCTGATCGGTTCAACCAGTGACATCAGCTTGACGTCACTAATAGTTTAAAAATATATAAATGTCTTTGATACTCATGGAAAATATCCCT